>CM069451.1:33542821-33853987 GCA_035610835.1 Ophiura sarsii | reverse complement strand
TGGTATAGGGCATTTATCTCTACACTCAACACTAGTTTCACGTTTCATTCCGTGTATGTCTATACAGGCCAGACTATGCTTCAGAGGGCTCCTTTCACACCGGTTACACATTAGGAGTGTTCATAAATACTTTGGTGGGGGGGGGGGGTTGGAAACAATTGAGCCATGGACATCTTTTTTTTTTGGACCCCCCCCCCAAATAGGGTGGGTTTTTTTTCTTGACCCCCCCCCCCTTTCAAGAACTTTTTTTTGGACCCCCCCCCCCCCTATACAAGCACTTTTTTGCTGCTTTGTCAAAAATACAACCTTTTTTTTGGACCCCCCCCCCCCCCCCTCCTATACAAGCACTTTTTTCCCTGACCCCCCCTTTAAGAACCTTTTTTTTGTTGGCCCCCCCTCTCATATTTTCCAACCCCCCACCAAAGTATTTATGAACACTCCCTTAATATACATTTATTTAAAGGTGGAATCCCCTCCCCCTCTTTTTACAGCTGCCATCTTTAATGTGCCAATGGACCGAGGACAAATATATATAGTTAATTTATTTTGAATTCAATGGATTGTAATAACGCTACAAGAAATTTAACTCAGAAGAGAATAGCAATTGTATGCCTTTGCTTGTTGTTGAACCTGGCCGTTTACTTCCATTTGTTATAAGCCGAAGCTTAAGTCTAAAATATTTAAACAAACTGAATAAGTATGGTATCGAGTTTACCACGACTAACTAAAATGATGTAATTATGCTATCCATATACTTTTACCAAATGACTTATATCCAAATAATGTTTTTATTTAAAACGTGATATGTGCAGTAGAGTTATGACATGGTAAGAGAAACTAAAACAATTTAAAAAAGCACTGAGAGATACGTATGGGAGTGCGCCCTCAATTGTCCTGGAAATCACCTTTTTGCATCTACTTAATATACTTTCCACAAATTATTATATTTCAGGGTTCCTACGTACCTTTGTCAATTGAAACAATTCATTTGTTCTAAACCTTTTCAGTGCCACTTTAAGACACTCAGTAAATATTCCAATTAGAACCACGAATTAATTCTATTATGCTCATTTGACAATATATTTTGTGGAGACAAGAGTATTTAGAGCCTCCATTACATTTGATGAAGTGTCCAAATAGCAATAATTTGGCACAAGAAAATATCCATGTACGCCCAGAGGCGATGAATTCAAATTCAAAATAATTCTAAATGTTTAAAAAGTCATATTGCATCAACGCAATAATTCCGTATTAAACATATGCGTCACAGGTTCAATAACATAAAGCTGAAATAGGCATCGATTTTAATAATAATGAATTGAAGGTTGCCGTTCGGGAAGACCGTGTAGTTATGAGAGTCTCGTAATAACGAAGTGTCATTGGCTCCAACCTTTACACGCTTTACGTGTATACTGCTGATATTAATAGTCTCCTCGCCTCATTCACAAGGCCACTATGTATTCATGTGTATTTATTTATATAGATTAGGAAGCACATGTATGCGGGACTATCAATATTATTACGCTGGCAAATTGTGTTTTAAAATCTAAATTTCAAATATGTACTCACAATCAAAAGCTATTAGGGTTATTAATCTACCAGATTATCCATAGACTTCAAAAGAGGGTTGAGTATAAAGAGTACACGGCATTGTTTCTACCAAATTGAATTCACGATTATTTTGACAAGTTTTTATTTTGTTTATTGTAATTCATTTTTGTTTGCTAATAGTACTATTCAGTTTACATTCATAGATTATGTGCACTATTTAATATAATTGACTAAACAACAAATATTTTACAAACAAATGCGGACTAAAGAGTTTTGCGTTGTTACTTCTAAATCTTTAAGCGTTAGCGTTAGCAGCTGCCATGGCTACTAATGGATCAATATGGATCAGCTTACATGTTCATTTCAAAAGGTTTGTGAATAAATAGTACATCTTCATCTTTTTGCCAAATTAAGTTATGATTTGAACTAGTTGTGGGGGTGGGCAGGTTATCCACTGATTCCTGCGACTAGTGCGCAAGAAGAACATATACATCTACTGGTGCTTCTCAACACTTTCTACGCGGCTATTGGTTGTACCATATACAAAACTGAATTTTCTGAAACCTTTCCCAACTTTCATGGTCTATCTCAAGGATTACTGAACCAATAGTAGGCATGTTTGTACTTATTGTAATGCATTTATCATGATGATTCCAAATATGGTGATGATATTCAATAATATAAGTTAAAAGTTTAACGGGTTCGCCCTCGGACGAGCTTGCTTTAATCTGTCAAGCTTTCGTCAGGATTAGCTCTGACTTCTTCAGGACCAAATTATTATAATATTAAACAAAACATAGAAATAGCAACTTCTCTTGTCATCATTTGGGCTGCCCCTTGCCCGATGATTTGAGAGTAGGTGCCTTTTCCTACTTGTGAAAGAATTGGTGGCTCTGAAAAGAGCCGTTCAGATGGATTGCCGCTTCCACTGAACAGAGATGGTGGCTCTGAAAAGAGCTCTACACGTAGGTTGCCACTGGCCTACTATATATAAATTTGGTTCTAAAAGAACCTCCAAAGGACTGCCCCTTGACCAATGGAAATAACGTAGAGACTGCCCCTTGTCTACTACAGACTACAATAAGTCTAATGCACAGTAGATCTGATCTGTAAAGATCGTTTGCCGGGCAAGGGGCAGCCCAAATGATGATAACAAGAGAAGTGGCTATCTCTATGTTTTGTTTAATATTATAATAATTTGGTCCTGAAGAAGTCAGAGCTAATCCTGACGAAAGCTTGACAGATGAAAACTCGTCCGACGGCGTACCCGTTAAACTTTTAACTTAATTATGAATACCCGTCGTAAAAGCAATTTTGAGAACTGCCGCGTGGAAAGTGTTAAATTCAGTCAAATACTCACAAAATCACATGTTTAAATAAATGAAAATCTGCTTCTTGCCATGAATTTGGCATGATTTTATATTATTCCCCAAAACAAACATTAACGATATGTGGTACATACATTTACATTTAATCTTCATATTTAGCCAGCAAAGAAACAATAATTGATTGCGTCGTCTTATATTTTTCAAACCGTGGAAATGTATCTCCCGCTAAAACAACCAGAATTCTGTCACATTTAACTAAGTTGTTAAGATTTATTTATTGTGTTGGCAATGATTTGCTACAGGTTCGTTCAAATTACCCTGTAGCCGTTTGGTCACGTGGCTAATAATTGGGACTTCCATCCTGTTTGCAAATATACGAAACATTTTATTACCGCTGGCTATACAGACCTACACACACAACAAGAGGCTTGTATAGCGGTAGAATTCGATTACATTTTTGAGTTAGGGTTCAAGGGACTCTCAGTGTTAAGATAAAAACCTATGGGAACTCTGTTCCATGACCAAATCGATTAAGTGGATCTATTAAAATGTTGACCATGTTGACAGAGGCTTGTCGAACTGACTAGAAATTACGAATACTAGTATATTTATTGCGCACTATCAGAAAAAATGTCAAAAGCAATTTGTATAAACCTTCGTATAAAGAGTGTTGTTATGTTAGTTATTAATGTTTAACGCAGCTAGTTACCATGGTTTCGAAAAGATCTATATTTAGTCAATAAAAAAAAAATTAAGCCAACTATGATTGATTTGTATTTAATCAGATCTATAAAAAACTGGTTTATGGCTATGATTTCTGTGTACACATTATAATAAATGTCTATCGCAGGTCTCGTTCGATTGATCTACATATATTTCGTCAAAAACACCCCTTTTTCTTTGGAGCCAATATTGTTTGCAAAAAACATGATTCAATTTATTTTATTATTACCCAAATAACATCCTTGTTTTCCAAAGATAACGTCTCAGGCCTACGCGGCCAGGATTAAATCCTTGCTTTTAGAGAAAAATGCGCTAGATTGCACCAAATTCTTTATTCTTCTACATAACCTTTATTGGGATCTCCAATTGTTCTAAATCAGGAAGTCCCAACCTTAATATCCCCTCAATATTTTTTGGAATTAAATGAATTGAAAAGCGCAACCTATATGCAATATTTTAACCATCTTGTTATCAGCACACACTTCAAGTTCTGACAATATATGAATTATATTAATATTGCCATGCTGAAAGTAGAGTATTTGATGTTATTTGGAGCGTAAATAATAGCCTTTGGTCACCATATAAAATAACTAATGCAAATGCAAATATACGTAGCTGAAACGTCAGAATGCAAAATTAACAAGTTCAATAGTAAACGGATAGTGGTAAGAATTATATGGTAAGAATTATATCAAATTTCTTATATGGATACTAGTATACTAATCATAAGGTTGTGAGTTCTAGCCCTGCTGGTGCCAATGTGTTTTTGGCCTTAGGCAAGGCACTTAGTCTACATTGCCTATTAGGGGGTTACTTCAGACGATAAATTTCTCAACAACTTTATAATTCAATATTGTAGGTAGGATATATATTTGTAGAGTTAAAAGCCCATTTATTACCTGTATAGTTACTTTTTTGATGATTGTATATTGTACATAGGGGTTATGTATGTTTGTTCATGTTGGTTTATGTCGCAACTTGGCGCTGATTTAGCTGCTGCCACGACGTTGCATTCTTTAAAATTGTATTTAATTTGTAATGTTGTGACAATTCAGCCGGTTGGCTGCATTGACAATAAAAAATGTAGAACTTTATTATTTATTATTATTAGAATACCTCAATTATGCTACATATTGTTCTAGTAGTAGATTTTCTAGATATTATTATGGGTGTTTGACGAAGTGTGATATAATTCCCTAGTTTATAAATACAAAATTAATACATTTGAACAATAATTCTTTTGGACGGCTCAAATTTCAATTTTAAGAAATGGACGAATGCACGGCGTTAATTTTTTTCTCGAAATTGCCACTAATAATATGATGAAATTAGATTATATCAAATTATCTAGTTTATCAATATTACGTCACAATCATCACTATTCACTATTTATGTTAGTACAGATACGAGGTTTAATTTTTTTTGGGGGTGGGCATACATTGGGTTTTGTGTGCGTAATACCTTTTCTATACAGTTTCTATATGTCTAACAAGATAACAGTAACATGTATTAGAAAAAGGGATTTGCACACATCCATTCGGTGTAGAAAATATCCTAATCCTACCAGACAGCCTTTAGTGGGTTCAATACAAGAAAATAATGTGTTGATTTGTATATCCAAAGATATTATTAAATTTAAAAGCGTTCCGTGATTGATTACTAAAATGAAGTTCTGATATAAAAACCAACAGCTACACTATCAATCACATTCACACTTTTGAAGGAACACAATGTATATATTTATAATTTTGTTAAAGGACAATCGCAACCAAAGACTGCGTTTCCTCGAAGAGAGAACTTTCAATTGCTTATGCGGTGTCCATTAACCATTGCATTCATACCTTTGTAGAAAACATCATCAATCAATCGCAATCAACACAGAATACGTTTCATTTATGTTGCACTGTTGTGAAGAACAGTAAATACCTACAACTGCCTGTATTTTCTTTTAGACATCACAATCAATGGATTATACAGCATTAGGGGAAAACACCATTGATCGCTTTCACAGTGTCCAGGGAACACAGTGTATGTTTACCAAATCCGGCATTATATTGCAGACAACACTACCAAGTTAGAGTAGCACTGTTTGATTTTACCAATCAAACTTTATTTCCTTCCAGACATCGCCATCTATCGCTTTCCTGATATCTAGGGCCACATCGCCAATTTAACTAAGGTCTCGATTCCCTTGTAAACAGCAGGTTTGGTAGGGCATAGTGTTCATTTACCATTACCTTTACTACCTTATAGACTACATTTCGTTTCCAATATTTAGGCATCGCAAGTTATATTTTCCACTCTCTACAATTCCAAAAAAATGTATTGGAAATGATTATTAGATTTACTAATCAACTATTATTAAAGACTTACATATGTCCAATAAGCAAACTATAGATCAATATTTGCTGAAATGGAGTTTTACAGATACATCAATGCCATCACGAAGTGTGTGCTTTCTTTTGTCTTATATTATAAAATGACAGTAGTCATTTCGAATGAACGCAGTATAGGTTTTCTTGATGACTTTATCATTTGAATATTTACACATGTTATTAAATATAAAGGCGCTTCGTGATCGGGTCCGAAATAAGGTTAAGACATAATGCTAATTAAAGGGAAACTCAGTGATGCAATTGACACATGCAGATTAACCAAAGGCTACAGGTTCGTTTAAAAAAGACACAGTGTGCATATGCAAAAGTCTCTATACCCTTGTAGATATCAATATCGATCACTTTTACAGACTTTGGGCGCACTGTGTACGTTTTTTTCAATGTGGTCATTCCTTTGTAGAAAATACGTTTAATTGATATCACAAAGTTGGGGAGAACAGTAAAATTTACCTGAGACGAATTCCTATAAGTATTTACCAAAACACGATCAATGGCATTTACAGTGTTGGAGAATACAGGATGGATTCAACCAATGCTTGTATAACCTTCTAGAAACACCATTGATCTCTGTCACAGTGTTAAGGGAACATGGTGTATGTTTACATATACCGGAATTACCTTGTAGACAACACCACCAAGTTAGAGTAGCACTGTCTCATTTTACCAATCGCCTGACTACCTTCCAGACATCGCCATCTATCGTTTTCCTGATTCCGAGGGCCACATCGCCAATTTAACTAAGGTCTCCAATCCCTTGTTTACTGCAGGGTTGGTAGAGCATAGTGTTTGTTTATTTTGTTTATATTTTTTCATTTTCTTTACTAATTGTACTCTTCAACTACATCCATAAATTGTGTACCCTATTTTCTTCTACAAAATTGAGTCACACAAAAGAGAATTTTCATTCAATATACACTCAGAAATTGATGACAATAACTTAGGGGAACTCTATTTCATGGCTATAACGATTGAGTGGATTTTCAAACAAATGTTGACATGTTGACAGAGGTTTTGCCGACTTGACTATAAATTACGAATATATGTATCACGCGCTATCAGAAATAATGTCAAGAGAAATTTGTCAATTGAAAGGATGAGTGGTACTTGATTCTAGGATTCTTAAGAAAACTTCGAATATGGAGTGTTGTTTTGTTAGTTGTTAATCTTTAACGCGGAATGTAGCTATTTACCATGGTTTTGAATGGATATATATTCAGTCAATCAAATAAATCAAATTAAGCCAACTGTGATTAATTTGTATTTAATCAGATCTATAAAATACTGGTTCAATGGCTATGATTTTTGTGTCCACATTACAAGAATTCCCTATGGCAGTTTACATTTTCATTGATCTACATTAGTATTTTGTCGAAAAAATCACCCTTTTTTCTTTGGATTTAATATTTTTTGACCCAAATAACATCCCTGTTCTCTGAAGATTACGTCGTAGGCCTACACGGCCATGATTAAAGCCTAAATGTTAGAGAACAATACAATATCACACCAAATTCCTTATGTTTCTGGATTGGGATCTCCAACTTTGACACTGTTTTAAATGATGAAGTGCCTACCTCTCCGTCAATAATGTCTTCCCTCAATTTGTGTATGAATTAAATTAGTTAAAAAGCGTAACCTATATACATTATTTCAACCATCTTGTTATCAGCACACACTTGAAGTTCCGACAATATAAAGTTATATTAATATTGCCACATTGACAGTAGAGAATCTGGGTTTTTTTGGAGCGTAAATGATAGCTTTTGGTCACCCCAGTAAATAAGAAATGCAAAATGCATATACACGCAGGTGAAACGCGAGGCTGCAAAACTAACACGTTCAATAGTAAACGGATAGTGGTAAGAATTATTATATCAAATTTCTTGAAATACCAGAATGCAGGGCAGACTACCTCAATTCTGTTACATGATCAGTATTCTTTTACTCATGTTTCAATAATATCTCCATTTATTTAATTTATATTGAACTTTTTAAGATTTAGTGTATAAAAAAGTGAGGTACTAATTCACAGGTTTATATCACAGCATTATTTAATAGTTACATTAATTCATTGTGAGGACGTTGGTCAAATGGTACGGCGTTTCTTTTTTCATCGAATATCAGTGTTTTCTTCTATTCATCACTATTCACTATTCATTTTAAATACAGAATACGAGGTTCAATTTGGGGAAGAAAGGTCGCATGACATACCTTCTATACGGTTTGTTTTTGCTGCTACGGTATAACAGAATAACAGCACCATGAATTAGAAAATGGGATGTGCAAAACATCCATTCGGTGAAGGAAATATACTTCTTCTACCAGACAGACTTTATTGGTTGCAATAATAGAACACATTTTTTGTGTTGTGAAAACAATTTGTTGATGGGTATATTATTAAATTTAAAGGCGTTCCGTGATTGATTGCTAAAATTAAGTTCTGACATAAAACCAACAGTAACACTATCACTCAATTCACACTTTTGAAGGAACTCAATGTATATATATTTAATTTGGTTAAAGAACAATCGCAACCAAAGATTGCATTTCCTTGTAAAAAGAACTATCAATTGTTTTCACAGTGCATATTTACCATTGCCTTCATAATCTACTATTTTATCGATCAATCGCAATCAACATAAAACACGTTAATGTTTAACCAATACCTGCATTTCTTTAAGACAACACGATCAAAGGCATTTACTGTGTTGGAGGAATACAGTATACGTTTAACAAAAGCTTGCCTAATGTTGTAGAAATAACTTTTATCGCATTTACCAATACCGGCATTTCCGTGTAGAGAACTCCATCAAGTTAGGAATAAAATAAATTGCTCTTGATCTTAATACTATCCACGCGGTTATTGGTTTTACCATATACAAAACAGATTTTTCACAAACCTTTCCAAATTATCAGTCTATCTTAATTAAGTCTATCTTAAGGGGTTACTGAACCTATACTAGAAATGATTCCAAATATGGTGATGAAATTCCATAATGTTGACATTTTTGAAACATTTTGCAATACTTTTGGGAATATCGTCTGCAGCCGCCTGCCGCGTGTAAAGGGTTAATAAATTTACATGGTCGGCAAGTAATTTCTACTATCATTGGCTATCAAAATATATGACTCTCAATATCTAGTTGATGTAAAGCTCGCCTGACAGGCATGTAGTACATATCGCCCTTGCATGTAAAACTACCCCTGTCAAGCCTGTCTTGCGCACTCACCATACCACGTCAAAGCAGGGTAGTTGAACCACATGTAGTACGGTTCATAGACATCCCCGGGCATACATCAAAGTATCACCATAGATACATGTCGTTATAAATATACGTTGCGTATTCAGTTTTATGAGCATTGATACTGATTTATAGCATTGGATTCTATTATTGTGCAACCTGTCCTGGAAAAGGGATGGGATTTGGCTTTTGATCACATCGCATCATCATGTACAATTGGGTTTCGTATCCATAAACCCTGAATGGAATATACCACGAACAAAAGCTTTCATCATTTTGTGTATACTATAAACTGACTATTTCCTGCAGAAAGCCAAGTTGATGGCAACCGCGAAACACGTTAGCAAGATACAGCACCAGAACCAGTCGGACAAAATACAAGCACAAAACTCTGAGTCAGCAGCAAACGTCACCGCACGCAGTAACATTACGACCGACACAAAACGATAACACAAAAGACATGACCTACAACACATTCGTTAGCAGACGACAGAACCAGATGCAATTGTGACACATCGCCGCCAAAATTGTAAGCAGACAATAGCCTTAATCTTAAAGCGCCACAGCAGGATTTTACAAATGACCACCAACGCTACCACCGGACTTCCGTACTATATGACATCTGTGGAGACTGCCGCCGAAATCAACCACAACGATCACCATCATGGTAACTCGCATGAAACACACGCAGAAGAATATCACCTTCATGTACATTATGTCATATTTACAAGTTGGTGGTATATTGTCGCACTTGCAATTGCCGAGGTCGTTGTGTATTTAATTACACTTTTGATAATTCGCTGGATGACATTAACACGGAGCCGACAGAAGAGAAGTCATTTTACGTGGAGATATTCTGGAAATACCCTTCGTGTTTGATCAATGTGTACAAATCAAAAGTGAGCAAACTATATTTTGTATAACCTCGCAACGGATGAAATTAGCAACATTCAGCGATATGTTGATAATATTTTGCACGATCAGCATCATAAGGTATAATATGATATACCGCTTGTATATTCACTCAATATGAAATGACATAAAGGGGCATACTGCCTTGAATGTCATATGAAAATCCCGCCGAATGTTCATGAATATGCATAAGAGGAAACATCCGCTTTTTATATAATTAGTAACTTGACAAATCGTTATTTTATGTCTAAGAACTATTACGTGATATACACTATGAAAGTATGACATTAATCCTAAAGAGTGACGTGTGATGCCATTTTTAAGATGAGGAAGTTAACAAACTTTAAGTCCCTCTGGAAAACATTGAGCCTGCGCCACCATTACCTTGTAGCTAAGTCTAGGACTGTAGGCAGTGTTATTAACAATGTGCTATTTACGCCGGTAACCCTTCTTTTTCACACTCCCGTGTTGGGAATATTAACACTTTCCGTCTGCAGCGGAGATTCCAAAATGTCACAAAATGTTTCACAAATGTCACAATTATTAAATTTCATCATCATATTTCGAATCACTATGAGAAATGCATTAAATTAAGTACAAGCATGGCTAGTATTGGTTTAGTAATCCCTGAGATAGAATTTGGGAAAGGTTTCTGAAAAATCTTTTGTGTATGTGGTAAAATTAATTGCAGCGTGGAAAGTGTTACTAAATAGATTTCAAATAGAAAACATTAACCAAATGCTATTCAAACCATAAATGCTCGTATTTCAAACCATTGCCTGTCTTCATCTTATTAAAATTGAATTCGCCTGTTAGCGCAACAGAATTTTAAATCCATGATCATATTTCACAAATATCGTATATTCATATTGCGTTTCAAATATAATACGGCGGTAAGTGTTCCCTATTTATGTTTATATAACTGATTATTGCAAAGTCGATAACACAAAACAACCATCATATTAAATAACAGGTAGTATAATATTTCATTTGAATAAAAAATGATCTTAGAGGCATTCTCTGAATTAAGGTCTATTTTAGCACATAGGGCTTCGTCCGTCTCGGCATCTTTCAGATTGCCACTTGTGACTAAATTAATGTGATAAGTATTTATTATAGTTGATATTTTGTACAGATATTGATATTTCTTAATTTCAATTTATTTAAGTAATACAGTCATTTGCCTATATGAGTCACTGTATAATTTTTATGACTAAGTGCTTAAATAAGAAATTAAATAATAATCGGTAATGTATAGGAATAAATAGTAAATCCTTAATCTAGTAAATCCTTAATCTAAGTAAAAAGTTAACATGAGGTGAAACCGAAATCGTAAAGTTCAGAAGTCCAATTTGTTCCGATTTTATTTTCACAGAACATGCTGAATGTATAACATCTATTTCGTTCTTTCATCATCCAGAGTGTTTATATTCCATTTGACGAGTACACTTGATCCAATTATAGAATTAAATTACCATACTGCGATCATTTACAGATACTTCTACATTTTGGTCATCGTATCAATCACATTATACAGTCTCGTTTAAATTGTCTCATTATTCCTTTGCTTCAATGGATTTACGTCATCCCTAAGGATCTCATTATTATTGATTGGGCTTGGATTGGGCTTTACACTCTAATAAAAGCTGTCTTTAAAAATGACAATATCTTGCCCTAGAAACACTTTAAAGAAATCTAGTCAATATTATCAACCCAGCAGAAATGTATTGATACATGATGTGTAGCTGACATGGATATACGACCTTTACATTTGTATGGTAAGGGACTTCGGAACTAGCCTTTAACCTTTCTATTAACTGTTCCTCGGACAAGATATCAAGTCATTTTGAATAGATAGTTTTAGTGTGTACATCAAATTGGATTAGTGGTTTTGCATAACAATGTGCAATTAATGACTGTGAATTTTAGTGAAAAAAATCGCGAGTTTGTATAGATGGATCGGGTGGCTTGCAAGCATGTGTTAACGTGACAGAAACCGTCTCTTTTTCACATGGATGGTTGTTATAATAGTTACATACATGGGTGAGGAAACAAAGGTTTCTTTCATGCATTTTATATTTTGTTAGAATTAATTTTAACGTGAATTTTCGCGCAACATTCATCTGCTCATAACATTGAATTTCGTGTTGCATTCTTTCGTGTTGTATCCATTTTCTTGTTGCATTCATTTTCGGGCTGCATTTGGTCATGTTGCATTCATTTTCGTGTGACATTACTTTTTCTGAGTTATTTTTAGACTACATTTATTTGGTTGTGCATAGTTATTTTATGCGAAAATAAAATCAAAACGTGCGAATGCATTTTTTTGCATGTATCTATTTATTGAATAGTTCCATGTAAAAGAACATACAATCACAATTATATAAAAAGCTATAACATTAACATTACGTGAAATCATTGGAATTGTGCACAGGGAAAGAAGAGAAATAAATATAAATAAATATAAGGGCTTGGAGATGTCAATTTGTACAAAGTGTATAACTAAATAGACATTCCACGTGTGATTACGTTAACATGTAGTTGAACTTCAAAAAGGTATCTGTTGCTGGGGTTTGGCTTGAAAGCAACACATAATTACATGAACAAGGTTTGCATTTGATTGCGAGAGTACAACGAGCTATTTTAGCGAGTCTTAACACTTTCCACGCTGTAGGCGTCTGCAAACGACAGTTCAAAAGTTCACAAAATGTTTCAAAAATTTCCAATTA
Organism: Ophiura sarsii; assembly: GCA_035610835.1. Lineage (NCBI taxonomy): Eukaryota > Metazoa > Echinodermata > Ophiuroidea > Amphilepidida > Ophiuridae > Ophiura > Ophiura sarsii. The sequence continues at coordinate 33,841,109 of CM069451.1, read as the reverse complement.
GTCAATCACATCACCATTTTTAGAATCATCGCGAGAAATGCATTGAAATAAACACAAACAGACCTTGTATTGATTCAGTAATCCTTGAGATAGACCATGAAAGTTGGGAAAGGATTCTGAAAAGAAAAGAAGAAAAAAATGTTTTGTATAATTATGGTAAAACCAAAAGCCGCGTGGAAAGTATTAAAGGCCCACTCAGTCATTTTGTGTAGAGAAGTTCCCGTATACTTTCTAATTCTATATAATTAGATGGGTGGGAGGAGAAAAATCAGGGGTTTTGTACTGTTGGCAATGTTTGCCGGTGTCCGAGTCGTGTTTCAAAGCACTACTTTGGTTAATAAAATTCTAGCCTGTTGGCATTGCGCAAACCAAGAAGTTTTCCAATTCGAAAATTCTGTGATTCGATAAAGTCGATCGGGCCTGTAAAACAGGATCAAGTTGAATCGAGTCAATCGGTGTCTCTCGATATAGTGATTTATATTTCTGTGACGTTATTGGAGCGAGCATTCTATATAGAAACACTTTGTCAGCCATGTTAAGGACAATTGCCCTGTAGTTGTCTCTTTATAAGCGGACATCCATGCATCATTCCCATGCAAAGTACTGTATACATGGTATAGGGCCTATAACAGAGCGCTATTTTAACACTGACATTTTAAACCGCTTTTTGACTGAATTCAAATTCAATATAACCATGATAATCGCTTCAGCTACCCTCAAACCCATGGTGCATACGACGATACAGGTTCATAATAAATTACAGATGAATGTATTCATACATTAAAGTAGGAACCTTTGACTTGGAGGAATATGAAAAGGCTAAGAAGGCACTAGTAGAGGGGAAAAGCTGTGGGGAAGATGGTATTACACCTGAAATGCTCAAAAGATGTGATCTGGACAACATCATTCTTGACTTCTGCAATGATGCCTTGTTGAAGGGGAAAAAGCCAGAACAGTGGTCCATTCTCAACATAGTACCAATACCGAAATCAGGTGATCTCAGCTTGGGGGCAACTACCGTGGAATAAGCCTGAGTTCAATTGTTGCCAAGCTATACAATAAGATGATACTCAACAGAATTAGACCGGAGCTCGACGTCCACCTAAGAGCTAATCAAAATGGCTTCAGAGTAGGACGTACCACTGTAGGTCATATACTTGCCCTACGAAGAATTATTGAGGGAATAAGATCAAATAACCTGCCAGCCATCATAACCTTTATCGACTTCAAGAAAGCGTTTGACACAATACATAGGGGACGAATGCTGCAAATATTGAAAGCCTATGGTGTACCTGATCAGCTTACAAATGCGATAGCAGAGATATACAAAGACACCAAGGCAAAAGTTATATCACCAGATGGAGAAACAGAAGTGTTTGAGATACTGGCTGGAGTACTACAAGGAGATACCCTGGCTCCATATCTCTTTGTCATTGTTCTTGACTATGCCTAAGAGAGGCCATATATGGCAGAGAAGAAGAGCTAGGATTCCACCTCACAAAAAGAAGCAGCAGAAGAATAGGACCAACCGTATTAACTGACTTAGACTTTGCTGACGACATTGCACTGTTGTCTGAGGAAGTGTCTCAAGCGCAATCACTACTCAACAGAGTGGAGACTTCAGTGGGCAGAGTTGGGCTCAAAATGAACGCTGCAAAGACGAAGTACATGTCCTTCAACCAGACGCAAGTACCTATAATCACCACAAGCGAAGGCACGCGCCTTGATAAAGTGGAGGACTTCAAATACCTTGGAGCCTGGATGAACAGCACTGAAAAGGACATCAAAACACGCAAAGCAGCTGCATGGAGAGCTTGTGGCAAACTTAGTCAGTTATGGAAGGTTAAATCACTATCCAGAAAGCTCAAAGAAAGACTGTTCATAGCTACAGTAGAATCAGTCCTCCTTTATGGATGTGAGGCATAGACAGTCTCCCCAAAAGCTTGGTAAACAACTGGATGGATGCTACACCGGGATGCTAAGATCTGTGTTCAACATCAACTGGAGTCAGCATGTGACGAATAAGGACCTCTATGGGGATATGCCAAAAGTTTCGGACAAGATCAGAGAACGCAGAGGCAAGATTTGCTGGACACAGGGGGTCCAAGGAGCTTGTACACAAACTCATACATTGGATTCCAAAGCATGGAGTAAGAAAGCATGGCAGACCAGCCCTAACCTACATTGACATTCTAAAACGTGATACAGGACTGCAGTTGGAAGAAATCAAGACAGCTATGTTGGAAAGGAAGATCTGGAGAGGCATTGTGGTTTGGAAAAATCATCCGCCCTAAGTCAAGTAAGTAAGTATTCATTTGAGCATCATAACATTGCACTGCCTTATTACATGTACCTCAGGTATCTCTCAGCAGCGATAATTGGTGCTTAAGGGGGCTGTGCACCCTCGGTACAGCCTCCGTGAAAACTGCCGTAACTTCTTCATTATTCATTTAATCTAGATAAAAGTATACATTTTTTTGTAGGAAAGGGTTCAATGAATCCAACTATGATCATGAAATTGACCATTTTGGAGAAAATTATAAAAAACACGTTTTTTGCCCCATTTTAGGTTTGGAATTTCTTTTAAATTTTGTCATACTAGTTTTATTATATTCCTCATACAATTCCCTAGGAATCGGTTTTTGTTTTTTGAAAATGTTTATTTTTTTTTAATTATAGACCAAAAAGTGCTAAAAAACGTTATTTTTTACCTCCAAAATCGTGAAAATCACCATTTTGGGTAAAAAATCACATTTTTTGGCACTTTTTGGTCTCTAATTCATAAAATAATAAATATTTTCAAAAAAAAAAAAGATTCCTAGGGAATTGTATGAGGAATATAATAAAACTAGTATGACAAAATTTGACAAAATATATTTTGAGTTATCTTTTCCAAACCTAAAATGGGGCAAAAAACGTGTTTTTTATAATTTTTTCCAAAGTTATCTTTTCCAAACCTAAAATGGGGCAAAAAACGTGTTTTTTATAATTTTTTCCAAAATGGTCAATTTCATGATCATGGTTGGATTCATTGAACCCTTTCCTGCCAAAAAATGTATACTTTCATCTAGATTAAATGAATAATGAAGAAGTTACGGCTGTTTTACGGAGGCTGTACCTGAAGGTACACAGCCCCCTTAATTGTTATGTCTTGCCGAGATGCTTACTGGGTATCTGACCCATTTCAGTCTTTGTTGGTTGATTGATGTTATCGAAATATCGTTTCCTTGGAATGTATCTTTTACCTATCTTTTAGTCAACCACTTGTTTTATAATCTAGTACAAAAGAGTTATTGGTTACTTACTTTACATGATTTGACCTTTAGTCTTGTCTGTTGTCCCTACGGAATCAATGTTTCTGAAGTCTGCAAGTACAATACTTTTCCTTCGATTTTAACATGTTACGATATGACAAACAAGACAATGGCCATCTGACAATGGAAGTGCTATAGATGGAGTGACAGCAATGTGTATCAACAAAAGCAATGGTCGAAGGGACTGGACTGTCGATACATGCTTGAAGGAACAGCATATGACCACAACACTGTCTGCTATGCCTTATTGCCCTTTATAATGTTTTGGCGCGAGTTTTAAAAGAAGGGGTCCTAAACAAAACAGAATGCGCGCGCACACCGCCGGGCAAAGAACAATGGCAACTGCCGACCAAATTCCCGGCGTGACGTCACATGTCACCCAATCTATATACTAATGAAAACAAAACATAGCATCTAGATCTTTTCGAAAGTAGATTTATGCCAACAATCATACTTTTCCCATTGCATATGTATTGTCTCTAATAATACGTGCGACAGTCATATTTGCCACCAATAAAATAGATTTGCAAGAACACTTTGTAGTGAACATATTGCTTAAAGTTAAGACCTCAACAAAATAAAGTCATACACTTCGTTTATGTCCTATAAAATGACTTCCAATTCTTTTTGACCGAACAGGCCATATAGATATTTGGATGACTCGTTTTTGCACAATTTTACCCAAATTGCAACATAATAACAAAGATAAGTCATGATGATTAGCACCATTTAAAGAAAATGCAGTGTATGGCATTGAATGGCCTGGATGACCACTGGGTATATCGATCACACATCAACCAGAGCATTGCAACCATGCTATGCTATTCTACCCATGCATGACAGTATACATTTGAATATTATCGCCGCCGCAGGGGAAATGTGCAGTGATCAATACGGGACAAATACGGAATCTGTGCTCGGTACCCTTCAGTCTCTTCTCCCGCGTAGTGTGTTGAATATGATTTAACCGGTGCTAATCATGGCTTATCTTTGTTGTTTTACCGTATAGCAAATTTGATACCAAATTGTGCATAAAGATTCATCCAAATGTCTAATGCCTGTTCGGTCAAACAATAATTAGAAGTCACTCTATATGACATAAGCAAAGCGTATGACATTCTTTTATTGAAGTCTTCATAGGCCTATACTTGAAACGCGTTAAAGTCGAAAACAGACATCCAGGTACGGATATGATTTTTAAGACTAGTATAGAGTAAGATGAGGATAATTTCCCACATGTAATTTCGTTGACAACTACCTGCGCATAATATTGCTATTGAATAGCACGGAAGCAGTGAATATAGTTCTTCAGATTGGTAATACTTTAAAATCATGGCATACAAAATTAATGTTGAAATTATTTAGTTCATGTCACATAATTTTCTCGCACTATTATAAATTTGGTTCCGAAATTATACACGCCTTGATTCTAAGAAAAGAAATGCTGATGTAATAAATTACAAAACAATAGCAAGCAATATCAATCCTTATAACATTGATATTCCATCTTATATTTAATTCATTTAAGCAATTTCGAGTCATTATCATTTACTCTATGCATCCTATGTGATTTGTAGATTGCATACTTGCAATAATACGTTTTTCAGGGTCAATTACATCGTTATCTATTAACATAATAACTAATAAATCATACCTGAGCTACAAAAACACAATGTATCATTCTACGGAATCCTAAGCCACATAAAAATATATGCAATATGAACCCCGCAGACTCTACATGTGCAGTATAAAGGATATGAATGCAATCATAGCATGTCTATTACCTTGTTATTGTATTCGATTTGCAATAGGCATGATAGGAGTAGAATCATACCACGGTGTCTGTGCCAACGGGGTACGGAAAATGTATAATAATGTTGATCTAATGTAGAAAAATATAATCCTCTTTCGTACCGATTTGTTCTTAAAAGGCAGACAAGAATGTGTCGTAACTCACCATATCCGTTAATTGCAATTAATATATTACAAATATTTTAACACTTTCCACGCGGCAATTACCATATACAAAACAGATTTTCAGAAACCTTTGCCAAATTTCAAAGTATATCTCAAGGATTACTGAACTAATACTAGGCTAGCTCTACTACAGAGCCACTCTTAGTCCCACCCCTTCATCAACCCAGGCATTGTGTATCCCTTGCCTACACCAACCATACACTGATACATGTACGATATGCATTATGAAGGCTATAAAAATATGACATCTGTCAATGTTATCTTAATTCGGAGAATGCCTCAAGGATACTATTACATGAGGATGAATTATTCCTAGTAATAATGTGCAACTGTGGTCTTTTAACATTTCATTTGAAATATGAAATTGTAATAAGGTAATATTTTATTCTATTTAAATCATAACGAATTCATATTCGACGCTTACGGACGAATTTTAATATATTACGAAGACAAGTAATGAAATGAAAGCGCTAATATTTGGTAATGAAAAAATACTGTAAATAGTGTTTAAGAAGTTTTCGAGCGTATTCAATGTCTTTTAGCATGTATAGAGGGACCGCAAGGTTGTATTCATGTTATTAGCATATATTCGTTATATTTTCGGAACAATATCATTGTTTTAAAGTAGAGGAGAGCTGGGAGTGTTCCATTCGGAGGGATATGACATGCCATCAAAATAATTGTTTGCCACATCTACAAGTTAAGGTCGGCCCACATTGGTGGTATAGCTTCCTGACCTTTGACTTAATGAAACTAATAGATGCTTCACTTGTAGATATGGCAAACTATTATTGTTATGGCATGTCGTATCCCTCTGAGCAATTGGACCCCTGTAGTACTTTCAGGGAGCGGTCTAGGGCCTAGATCCAGCTGACCACAATAACAATAATGTCTTAAGGGGGATGTGCACCTTCGGTATAGCCTCCGTAAAACTGCCGTAACTTCTTCATTATTCATTTAATCTAGATAAAAGTATACATTTTTTGCAGGAAAGGGTTCAATGAATCTAACCATGTTCATAAAATTGACCATTTTGGAGAAAATCATAAAAAACACGTTTTTTTACCTTTTTTTTTACCCATTTTAGGTTCTGCAAAGATAACTCCAAATAAATGTTGTCAAATTTTGTCATACTAGTTTTATCATATTCCTCATACAATTCCCTAGGAATGGTTTTTTTGTTTTTAAAAATCTTTATTATTTTTTGATTTATAGATCAAAAAGTGCAAAAAACAAACAAATTGGGACTAAAGAGTTTTTGCTTTGTTACTTCTAAATCTTTACGCATAGCGTCAGCAGTTGCCATGGTTACTAATGGATCAATATGGATCAGTTTACATGTTCATTTCAAAAGGTTTGTGAATAAATAGTACATCTCCATCTTTTTACCAAATTAAGTTATGATTTGGACTAGCTGTGAGGAGGGCAGGTTTTCCACTGATTCCTGCGACTAGTGCGCAAGAAGAACATACATCTACCGGTGCTTCTTACTTTCCACGCGACTATTGGTTTTACCATATACAAAACTAAGTTTGAGAACTGCCTCGTGGAAAGTGTTAAATTCAGTCAAATACTCACAAAATCACACGTTCAAATATATGAAATCTGCTTCTTGCCATGAATTTGACATGATTTTACATTATTCCCCAAAACATATATTAACGATATGTGGTACATAATTTAATCGTCACCATTAGCCAGCAAAGAAACAATGATTGAATGCGTCGTCTTTTATTTTTCAAACCGTGGAAATGTATCTCCCGTTAAAACAACCAGAATTCTGTCACATTTAACTGAAGCTGTCAAAATGTATTTATTGTGTTGGCAATGATTTGCTACAGGTTCGTTCAAATTGCCCTGTAGCCGTTTGGTCACGTGGCTAATAATTGCAACCTCCATCCTGTTTGCAAACATACGAAACATTTTATTACCGCTGGCTATACAGACCTACACACACAACTAGAGGCTTGTATAGCGGTAGAATTCGATTACATTTTTTAGTAAGGGTTCAAGGGACTCTCAGTGTTATTCAAAGACAAATATTTAGATTATTATTATATTTGTGTCAATTGATTCTAAAAAGACTTATAATGATAATGCAAAACTTCTAAATTTAAGTGATTTTGAAATAACTACTAAATTATAAAATATGAATAATTTCGTTTTGGTTTTAAAGATGTTTTGAATATTTGAATACTGTACCTGTTTGAAATGATACGTGTAAGCATAACTTTCCCCGAATCCGAAGTTTTTGAAAATTAGTATACTTTTTTATTTTGTATATATTTTCATATTCTTTACTGAATGTACTATTCAGCTACATCAATAAATTGTGTGCACTATTTAAATGCAAAAGAGTATACAACAAATCTTCTACAAACTTGAGTCTCACAAAAGGGAATTTTCATGCAATATACCTTCAGAAATGGAAGATAATAATCTAGGGGAACTCTATACCATGACTGTAACGATTGAGTGGATCTACTAAAAATATTGACCATGTTGACAGAGGCTTGCCGCACTAACTTAGAAATTACGAATATATTTATTGCGCGCTATAGTATCAGAAATAATGTCAAAAGCAATTTGTATATTGAAAAGATGTGGTACCTGGCTGATTCTAGGAATCTTATTGTTAGTTATTAATAATGTAGCTAGTTGAAGTTTTGAATGGATCTATATTCAGTCAATCAAATAAGCAAAAGTAAGCCAACGGTGATTAATTTGTATTTAATCAGATCTATTAAATGCTGGTTCAATGGCTATGATTTTTGTGAAGAACCGACTTACCACTGACTGTATTTTCTTTTAAACATCACAATCAATGACGTTTACAGTATTGGGGAATATAGTATACATTTAACCAATGTTTTCACAACCTTGTAGAAAACACCATTGATCGCGTAAACAGTAAACATACACTGTGTTCCCTTAAAAAAAGGAACACAGTGTATGTTTACCCACACCGGCAATACCTTGAAGACAACACTACCAAGTTAGAATAGCACAATTTCATTTTACCAATCGCCTGTATTTCCTTCCAGACATCGCCATCTATCGCTTTCCTGATTTCGAGGGTCACGTCGCCCATTTAACTAAGGTCTACAATCTCTTGTAAACAACTGGGTTGGTACAGCAGAGTGTTCATTTACCATTACTTGCACTACCTTGTAGACTACATTTCGTTTACAATGTTTAGGCATCTCAAGTTATATTTTCCACTCTCTATAATTCCAAAAATGTATTAGAAATGATTATTAGAATTACTAATCAACTATTATTAAAGACTTGCATATGTCCAATGATCAAATGATAGATCAATATTGGATGAAATGGAGTTTTACAGATACGTCAATGTCATGACGAGGTATGTGCTTTCTTTTGTCTTATATTATAACATGACAGCTGTCATTTCGAATGAACGCAGCACAGGTTTTCCTGATGACTTTATTTTTTAAATATCTACACATGTTATAAATATTAATGCGTTCCGTAATAGGCTCCTAAAATAAGGTTAAGACATAATGCTAATTAAAGGGGTATGCTCAGCTATGTAATTGACACGTGTATGTTAACCAAAGGCTACAGGTTCATTTGGCAAGACACAGTGTTCATATGCCAAGGTATCTATACCCTTGTAGATATCAATATCGATCACTTTGACAGACGTCGGGCGCACTATGTACGTTTTCCCAATGTTTTCATTCATTTGTAGAAAAAATCCGTTTATCAGAAATTTGGAGAGATCAGTAAACATTTACCCTGAGAATTAGTCCTCTAAGTATTTACCACTGCTTACAAACGCTTTTAAGAAAACACGATCAATGGCATTTACTGTGTTGGAGGAATACAATATACATTTAGCCAATATTTGCAAAACCTTGTAGAAATACCATTGAACTCTGTCATAGTGTTGAGGGAACACAGTGTATGTTTAACAATACCGGCATTACCTTGCAGACAACACTACCAAGTTAGACCATGTTGAGAGAGGTTTGCTGAACCGACTAGACATAGCAAATATATTTATAATATCAAATGTAATTGTTAGGTTCACGCAGTCCTGCTTCAGGGTTCCATAGGTTAATGTAAGCCTAGATCAAGACTATTTTTTCAATATTTTTAAAGAAGGAAATTCATTCACATTAAAAAAGACACAAATATCTAATTCATACACCTGTAAATGACACCTCTGCAGTGATGTTTCTTCGCTTTGTCGCTGAGATCTAACAGCCTCCTTAACATATTATAATTTTAATAGCAAAATAGCACAGTATTTATTGGCGCATTCCAAACATGTGGCTGGTGCCAAAAGAAAAGAAAAAACAATGACGTATTAGAATGAAAGTTCATCTGTGCTGGTGATAAATAATTTGAAGTTTAACTTTCGATCTCAACACCGATTCTGACGTCACACCTCCAAATGGTTAATTCGAGTCATTAGTCTGCTGATGAAAGGTGTAGAAACACAGGTAATTATTTCTTGTGTTGAGATCGAAAGTTAAACTTCAAATTAACAATAACGTATGTAGATATCTTCACTTGTTTGTAATAGTAAATCACCAACTATTTCTGCATAAAATAGTTTTGCTCTTGATCTTAATACTTTCCACGCGGCTATTAGTTTTACCATATAAAAACAGATTTTTCAGAAACCTTTCCAAATTATCAAAGTCTATCTTAAGGGTTACTGAACCAATACTAGGAATGTTTATATTTATTTTAATGCATTTCTCAAGGTGATTCCAAATATGGTGATGAAATTCAATAATTTTGACAGTTTTGAAACATTTTGCAATATTTTTGGAATGTCGTCTGCAGTCGCCTACCGCGTGGAAAGTGTTAATAAATGTACATGGTCGGCAAGTCATTTCTACTATATATCATTTGCTATCAAAATATATGACTCTCCATATCTAGTTGATGTAAGTCTCGTCTTGCGGGCATGTAGTACATATCGCCCATGCATGCACACCTACTCCAGTCATGCCTGTCTTGCGCACTCACCATACCACGTCAAAGCAGGGTAGTTGAACTAGTACGGTTTATAGACATCCCCGGGCATATATACATCAAAGTATCACAATAGATACATGTCGTTATATACGCTGCGTATTCAGTTTTATGAGCATTGATACTGATTTATAGCATTGGATTCTATAGTTATTGTGCAACCTGTCCTGGAAAAGGGATGGGATTTGGCTTTTGATCACATCACATCATCATGTACAATTGGGTTTCGTATCCATATATGGTCGGCTAAACCCTGAATTGAATATGCCACGAAAAAAAAAGCTTTCATCATTTTGTGTATACTATAAACTGACTATTTCCTGCAGAAAACCAAATTGATGGCGATCGCGAAACACGTTAGCAAGACACAGCACCAGAACCAGTCGGACAAAAGACAAGCACAAAACTCAGCAGCAAACGTCACCGCACGCAGTAACATAAACGATAACACTAAAGATATGACCTACAACACATTCGTTAGCAGACGACAGAACCAGATGCAATAGTGACACATCGCCGCCCAAATTGTAAGCAGACAATAGCCTAAATCTTAAAGCGCCGTAGCAGGATTTTACAAATGACCCTCAACGCTACCACCGGAATTCCGTACTACATGACATCTGTGGCGACTGCCACCGAAATCAACCACAACGATCACCATCATGGTAACTCGCATGAAACACACGCAGAAGAATATCACCTTCATGTACATTATGTCATATTTACAAGTTGGTGGTATATTGTCGCACTTGCAATTGTCGAAGTCGTTGTGTATTTAATTACACTTTTGATAATTCGATGGATGACATTAACAAGGAGCCGACAGAAGAGAAGTCATTTTACGTGGAGATATTCTGGAAATACTCTTCGTGTGTGATCAATGTGTACAAACCAAAGTGAGCAGACTATTCTTTATATAATCTCGCAACGGATGAAATTAACAACATTCAGCGATATGTTGATGATGTTTTGCAAGATCAGCAACATAAAGTATAATATGATTTACCGCTTGACTATTCACTCAATATGAAATGACAAAAAGAGACATACTGCCATGAATGGCCATATGAAAATCCCGCCGAATGTTCATAAATATGCATAAGAGGAAACATTTAAAAGTTCAATGTTTCCGTTTTTTATATAATTAGTAACTTGACAAATCGTTATTTTATGTCTAAGAACTATTATGTGATATACACTATAAAAGTATGATATTAATCCCAAAGAGTGACGCTTGATGCCATTTTTAAGATGAGGAAGTTTACAAACTTTAAGTCCCTCTGGAAAACATCGACCCTGCGCCACCATCACCTTGTAGCTGGAAAGTCGCAGGTAATTCCTTGATATTCACACTCCCGTGGTGGGACGATCAACACTTTCCGTCTGCAGACGACATTCCAAAATGTCACAAAGTGTTTCAAAAATATCACAATTATTGAATTTCATCATCATACTTGGAATTACCATGAGAAATGCATTAAATTAAGTACAAGCATGACTAGTATTGGTTTAGTAATCCATGAGATAGACTTTGGGAAAGGTTTCTGAAAAATCTTTTGTGTATGACATACATTTTATACAGTTTTTGTTTTGCTACTAAGATATAACAAAATAACAGGACCATGAATTAGAAAAAGGGATGTGTAGAACACCCATTCGGTGTAGGAAATATCCTACTTCTACAAGACAGCCTTTATTGGGTGCAATATTAGAAAACATTATTTCGTGTTGCTAAAACAATTTGTTGATTGATATATCCAAAGATATTATTCAATTTAAAGGCGTTCCGTGATTTATTGCTAAAATTAAGATCTGACATAAAACCAATAGCAATACTATCAATCACGTTCACACTTTTGAAGAAACACAATGTATAATATATATATTTAATTTTGTTAAAGAACAATCGTAACCAAAGACTGCATTTCCTTGTAAAAAGAACTATCAATTGTTTTCAGAGTGCACATTTACCATTGCCTTCATACCCTTGTAGCATATTTTATCAATCAATCGCAATAAACATAGAGGGTCGTATTCTCGTACGTAGTTAAACACGGTTTTAAGCTAAACACGAGTCTAACTTTGACTTTAGATACAGCATTTAACTAAACGCAATTCTCGTACATTTGTTTTACTTATAAAACACGCGTCTAACTCGCCGAAATGTGTCTAACTTTAAACATGGGTACGGGGGTAGTTTAATGCGTGTTTAACTAAACTCGCGCACCAACTGTATGCCTTGAATGATCACTCAACCGTGCCCGGTGTAAGCTGACGTGCGGATCGGGTAGTCTTTAAAAGTACCGTGTATTTAAGGCATTCGGTCGATATTTATTGTAACTCATTAGGGCCACAATGAATTAGATACCTGTATACAATCAACGCAAGACCACTCTGGGAACGAGATTTGCAGAGTTTAAAATCGTGTTTTGTTAAACACGTCGTTTAAAGGATAAACTCACGTTTAAGTTAGACACGCGTTTAGTTAAACACGGTTTTAAGCTAAAACCGTGTTTAGTACGAGAATACGGCCCAGAATGTTTAACCAATACCTGCATTTTTTTAAGACAACACGACCAATGGCTTTTACTGTGTTGGAGGAATACAGTATACGTTTACCCAATGCCTGCATAATGTTGTAGAAATACCATTGATCGTATTTACCAATACCGGTATTTTCATGTAGACAACGCCATCAAGTTAGAGTATACGGTTTCATTTTACCAATCGCCTGCGTTTTTCTTCCATACAAAGCCATTGATCGGTTTGCTGATTTATGCGGGTCACAGAGTGCCCATTTACCTAATCTCTTGTAAACAACAGTGTCCATTTACCATTACCAGTACTGCCTAGTAGAAGACACCTCGTTTACAATGATGTAGTGGAAATGATTATTAGTGTTTCAAGGGAACACAGTGAATGTTTACCAATGCTGGCATTACCTTGCAGATTCTAAAGTTAAAGAAGCACAGTTCATTTTACCAATCGCCTGTATTTTCTTCCACCTATCGCCATCTATCGTTTTCTTGATTTTGGCGGGCAATATTGCCAATTTAGCCAATTTCTACAACCCCTTGCAAACAACAGAGCATAATGATCATTTTACCATTTCCTGTACTGCCTTTTAGGCAACCAAGGTTATATTTTCAACTTTACAATTACGACAATGAATTCAAAATGATTATAATGATCGTTAGTCAATAATAACGTGGCAGAAATGTTGCTTCGAATTGGCGAGTAGAGGTTTTAGCTTACAATTACACAGGTTATACGCACATTTATATGAGTTTAATACTTTTCATGCGGCTATTGGTTATACTATTATACAAAACAGACTTTCCAGTAACCTTTCCCAACTTTCAAGGTCTATCTCAAGAATTACTGAACCAATATTAGGCATGTTTGTTTTTATTTTAATGCATTTCTATGGTGATTCCAAATATGATAATGAAATTTAACATTTTGTGAAATTTTTGAACGTCGTCTGCAGACGCCTGCAACGTGTTTGTTGACGTTCTTCAAGTTTTTTGACGTTCCATTCATGAAATAAATGATACCTAAATTGATGGGGGAAATTATCGAGAGCATAGAAAAGCTGTTTGTTATTGGTAATTCATTTCCAATAATAATAGTAATACTTGATACTTGGCATGATTTTATATTATTTCCCAAAACATACATTAACGATATGTGGTACATAATTTAATCTTCATATTTAGCCAGCAAAGAAACAATGATTGAATGCGTCGTCTTTTATTTCCAAACCGTGGAAATGTATCTCCCGTTAAAACAACCAGATTTCTGTCACATTTAACTACGTTGTTAAGATTGATTTATTGTGTTGGCAATGATTTGATCTACAGGTTCGTTCAAATTGACCTGTAGCAGTTTGGTCACGTGGCTAATAATTGGAACCTCCATCCTGTTTGCTAACATACGAAACATTTTATTACCGCTGGCTATACAGATCTACACTCACAACTAGAGGCTTGTATAGCGGTAGAATTCAATTTCATTTTTGGGTTCAAGGGACTCGCAGTATCTGTTGGTCAATATTGATTCTAAAAAGACTTGAAATGCAAAATTCCTAAATTTAAGTGATTTTGAAGAAGAAAAAAAAGTTTTTAAGATGTTTTGAGTAATTGTGTCGATTATACTGTAGCCAACCTGTTTGAAAGGATACGTTCAAGCATGACTTTCCCCAAATCCGAGGTCTTTGATAATTAGTATACCTTTTTATTTTGTTTATATTGTCATTTTCTTTACTTAATGTATTATTCAGTTACATCCATAAATTGTGTGCACTATTATGGGCGGCCATTTGGGTCAAAAAGGTCTCAAATACAAATAAAGGTCTCAAACGTTCATAAAGGGGTAGTCGAATACAGATAAAGGTGTCAAATGTTAATAAAGGGGTCAAACAGATAAAGGTGTCGAATGTTGATAAAGGTGTTAAATACAAATAATGATCTCAAATGTTGATTAAGGGGTCATACAGATAAAGGTCTCAAATGATGATAAAGGGTTCAAATACATGTTAAGATGTCAAATGTTGATAAAGGGGTCAACTACAAATTAAGGTCTCACATCTCAAAAATGCTGTCATATACACATAAAGGTCTCAAATGCTGATAAAGATGTCAACTACTGTATAATGTCTCAAATATTGATAAAGGTCTCAAAATCAGATAAAGACGTGAAAAGGGCATTAAGATCTCAAATACAGAGAAAGGTGTCAAAACACGAAAAAGGTTAAAAACACAATAAGGTGTCAAAACACGTCAAAAGCACATACATGTAACTTACAAACACCATAAGGCGTCAAAAGACGACATTGAGACCTTTTTGACCCTTTTGGCGGGCCATAATACCTTTATGACCCAAGGCTTCTGCGCCGACAGGATCAAAAAGGTCTCAAAACTCGTTAAGATGTCAAAACTCCGTAAAGAGCAAAACCGCGTTTAAGGCCTCAGGCCTTAAACGCTTGTTTGTTTCTCGAAAATATTTGTAAAATCAGATTTGGACATAATTTTTCTTGTTTCTCGAACAATAGTTGCTGTATTTTCTTTAAAAATATTTGGCCGTAATTTAAAAAAAATCTCGTTTCTCGTATTTTGTTAAACAAATATTTGTGGCAATAATTTAAAAAAAACTTGTTTCTCGTAAAATGTTTGATTTTTTTTGAAGTTTTATAAATAAAAAAAATTGGTCATAATTAAAAAAGATGTTGTTTCTCGTATTTTGTTAAACAAATATTTGGCAAGCCATTTAGGCCAGTTTGACCCTTTGGCTGACCTTTAGACATTGTTGAGCCTTTCGCTTTAGCACTGAAAGGGTCAAACATGTCTCAAACGTTCAAATACAGATAAAGGTTAATAAATGTTAATGTTAATGAATATACCTAAATAATACCATAATAAAACGAATCTTTAAACAAAATATTTGTAAATTAAAAATAAAATAAAAAATGGATGTAAATTAAAATAAATCTTGTTTCTCGAAAATATTGTCAGTCTTTTAAAACTTTGTTAGGGCATAAAAATAATCAAGATTTTTTTAAATTATTGCCAAAATATTTGTTAAACAAAATACGAGAAACAAGATTTTTTTAAATTATGGCCAACATTTTTTTTTATAAACTACAAAAAATTCAAACATTTTACGAGAAACAAGGTTTTTTTAAATTATGGCAAACAAAATTTGTTTATGAAACTACAAAAAATTCAAACATTTTACGAGAAACAAGATTTTTTAAATTATTGCCAAAATATTTTTTTAATATAAACCAAAAAAAAATCAAACATTTTACGCGAAACAAGATTTTCTTTTTTAACAATACAACTATTTTTCGAGAAACAAGAAAAATTATGTCCCAAACTGATTTTACAAATATTTTACGAGAAACAAACAAGACTGCCTGCCTGAGGCCTTAAACACTGTTTTGCCCTTAACGAGTTTGAGACCTTTTTGACCCTGTCGGCGGCTCGGCGCAGAGTAGGTCATAAAGGTGTGAAGTATTATGGCCCGCCAAAAGGGTCAAAAAGGTCAAAATGATGATAAAGGGCTCAAATACACGTTCAGGTGTAAAATGTTGATTAAGGCGTCAAATACAGATAAGATCTCAAAAGGGGTGGTCAAACAGATAAAGGTGTCAAATGTTAATAAAGGTGTCAAATGTTAATTAAGGTGTCAAATGTTAATAAAGGTGTCAAATACAAATAAAGGTCTCAAATGATGATTAAGGGCTCAAATACACGTTAAGGTCTCAAATGTTGATAAAGGGGTCAAATACACGTTCGTTAATGTGTCAGATGTTGACTCCTTTGTCAACATTTGACACCTTAACGTGTATTTGAACCCTTAATCATCATTTGAGACCTTTATTTGTATTTGACACCTTTTTGACCTAAATGGCCGCCCATACACTATGTAAAACAGTAAACAACAAATCATCTACAAAGTTGAGTCACACAAAAGGGAATTGTCATTCAATATACATTCATAAATTGAAGACAATAACCTAAGGGAACTCTATTCCATGGCTGTAACGATTGAGTGGATTTTCAAACAAATGTTGACATGTTGACAGAGGCTTGCCGACCTACAAATTACGAATATATTTATTGCGCGCTATTATATCAGAATTAATGTCAAAAGAAACCTTCGAATATGGAGTGTTGTTTTGTTAGTTGTTAATCTTTAATGCATAATGTAGCTAGTTGCCATGGTTTTGAATGGATCTATACACAGTCAATCAAATAGATAAAATTGAGCCAACTATGATTAATTTGTATTTAATCAGCTCTATAAAATCAGGTCTATAAAATACTGAATCAATTACTATGATTTTTGTATACACATTACAAGAAACTCCTATTGCAGGTTTCATTTTCATTGATATACATTAATATTTTGTTAATAAATCACCCTTTTTCTTTGTAGCCAATATTGTTTGCTAAAAACATGATTCAATTTGTCTTGTTATTATCCCTGTTTTCCAAAGATTACGTCGTAGGCCTACGCGGCCAGGATTAAATCCTTACTTTTAGAGAAATGTGCACTATATCGCACCAAATTCTATATATATACTTTTATATACCTTTACTGGGAGCTACCTTTCCGTGAATAATGTCTTCGCTTAATATCTTTGTGAATTAAATAAATTAAAAGGCGTAACCTATATGCAATATTTCAACCATCTTGTTACCAGCACACACTTGAAGTTTCGACAATATATTATGAATTATATTAATATTGCCATGCTAAAAGTAGAGTATTTGTTGTTATTTGGAGCGTAATAATAGCTTTTGGTCACCACATAAAATAACTTATGCAAATGCAAATACACGTAGCTGAAACGCCAGAATGCAAAATTAACACATTCAATAGTAAACGGATAATGGTAAGAATTATATCAAACTTCTTAGATGAATACAAGTATACTAATCGTGTTTGTGTCCTTGGGCAAGGCACTTAGTCTACATTGCCTATTAGGGGGTTACTACAGTCATAAAAAAGTAAATATTCAGGTAATAATTGGGCTTTTAACTCTAAAATATATATATCATACCTAAAAATATTAAATTATAAAGTCGGTGAAAAATTGATCTTCTTTAATATGAGATATTGCGCGCTAGGATTGGGTGATTATTAAGGAAGTGACACTCCAAAATGTAAGGTAAAGTCCGATTTTTATTTTCACATTTATCTTTTCTACACGCGGACCCAGTATCAGTATCGATTACCAGTAGTGCAATTGGGGATGGATGAAATTGTGACTTTTACCTTACATTTGTCACTTCTTCAATATTCAACCGATCCTTGCGTGCAATATCTCATATTAAAGAAGATAAACAACTTTATAATTTAATATTCTAGGTAGGATATATATTTTTAGAGTTAAAACCCCATTTATTACCTGTATAGTTACTTTTTTTGATGACGTATATGAAGAGGTTTTTTGCAAAAGGGCCTGCATCCACTTTGGCTCTTATTAAGAAAAAGTCAAAAAAACTGTTTCTAAATATTCAAGTTGAGCAATTGAAAAACTGAATGGATTATGAAAGAGGTACACTACATACTAATTTAAATTGAAATACATTTCAAATGTGCTAGTTTTTTTTAAATTTTTTTAAATCATGTTTACATTTTTTTTAAATTTGGATGTAGGCCCTTTTGCAACAAAACTCCATCTGTTTTTACATAGAGAAAAAATACCACAAAAAAAATAAATGGAAAGACCTACATCTATCTCATTGTAAACAGCCATTGAAGTTGTTGTTTTGTTGCAAAAGGGCCTGTATCCCGATTTAATTCTGGAAATTGAAACATATGATTTTTTCCTATACATTTCTATATCAAACTCATTTTGCTTGTAAACAACTGTGTTGGTGTTCATTTACCATTACCTTTACTATTACCATTACCTTTACTACATTATAGACTACATTTCGTTTACAATGTTAAGGCATTACAAGTTATATTTTCCACTCTCTACAATTCGAAAAATGTATTGGAAATGATTAATAGAATTACTTATAAACTATTATTAAAGACTTGCATATGTCCAATATGCAAATTATACATCAGTATTTGCTGAAATGGAGATGAAGAATTGTTTCTTTTCTTATAATCCATGACGAAATTGTCTAATTGCTGACAGGAAGTATTTTTCCTGATTTTTTTGGAAACGGGAACTGAAAATTTTGACTCACCCTGTATTATTAAATGACAGCAATCATTTCGAACGAACGCATATTATAGGTTTTCTCGGTGCCTTTATCTTTTGAATATCCACAAATGTTATAATTTTAAAGGCGTTAAGTGATCGGTTTCTAAAATAAAGTTAAGACATATTACTAATTAAAGGGAAACTCATTGATGCAATTGACACATGCAGGTTAACCAAAGGCTGCAGGTTCGTTTAGAAAAGACACAGTGTCCATATGCCAAGGTCTCTATACCCATGTAGATATCAATATCGATCGCTTTGACATACTTCTGGCGCACTGTGTACGTTTTTCAATGTTTTCATTCATTTGTATACGTTTATCACAAAGTTGGAGAGAACAGTAAATATTTACTACCGCTTATATACGCTTTAGGAAAACACGATCAATGTTATTTACTTTAGCCAATGCTTTCAAAACCTTGTAGAAATACCATTAATCGCTTTCACAATGTTAAGGGAACACAATGTATGTTTACCAAATCCGGCAATACCTTGTAGACAACACTATCAAGTTAGAGTACCACTGTTTGATTTTACCAATCGCCTGTAGATTCCACACCAGTAATTAATTTCAATCCTTGCCTAAGTCAATCAAACTCTTATTGTCAGCTGATTACAAGTTTAATCAGAAATGGTACCTATTGCTCCCAAATGATTAAAGTTGTGGTTTAATCCTGATTTGAGGACTATTACCTAATACCACAGTGCAAAAATAAATATTTTCAATGCATTTTGTAGATTTTTTTGGATGCATTTTGATTGTAAATGTTCTGGTAACATTTCTCAACTTTTTCTGACAAATGAGGGCGCTACACCAGTTGTCCAACTCTGGGAGCTCATTTCTCGGAACTTTCTGGGATATGATAATTGTTTTTGTTAAATGATCAAAGATATCATGAAATGTAAGGAAAAATGTCAAATTGAAAAATCCAATCGCTTTATAAGCGAGCAAATGGGCTTTTTGTAACAACTATTTAACAGTAAACCTATGTGGAAACCATTTAGTGGCGTGAATTCTGTATTTCCTTCCAGACTTCGCCATCTATCGTTTTCCTGATATCGAGGGCTACATCGCCAATTTATCTAAGGT
Organism: Ophiura sarsii; assembly: GCA_035610835.1. Taxonomy (NCBI): domain Eukaryota; kingdom Metazoa; phylum Echinodermata; class Ophiuroidea; order Amphilepidida; family Ophiuridae; genus Ophiura; species Ophiura sarsii. The sequence goes on along the minus strand of CM069451.1, from coordinate 33,820,984 downwards.
TTCTAATCCCTTGTGTAAACAGCAGGGTTGGTAGAGCATAGTGTTTATTTACCATTACCTGTACTACCTTATAGACTACATTTCGTTTACAATATTTAGGAATCCCAAGTTATATTTTCCACTCTCTAAAATTCCATTTTACAGATACATCAATGCAATCACGAAGTGTGTGCTTTGTTTTGTCTTATATTATAAAACGACAGTAGTCATTTCGAATGAACGCAGTATAGGTTTTCTTGATGACTTGAATATTTACACATGTTATTAAATATAAAGGCGTTTCTTGATCGGGTCCGAAATAAGGTTAAGACATAATACTAATTAAAGGGAAACTCAGTGATGCAATTGACACAGGCATGTTAACAAAAGGCTGCAGATTCGTTTAGAAAAGACTCAGTGTTCGTATGCCAAGGTCTCTATCCCCTGGTAGATACCAATATCGATCACTTTGACAGACGTCATGCGCACTATGTACTTTTTCCAATGTTTTCATTCATTTGTAGAAAACACGTTTATCACACAGTCGGGGAGAACAGTAAATATTTACCCTGAGACGAATTCCTCTAAGTATTTGCCACTGCTTTCATACGCTTTAAGAAAACACGATCAATGGCATTTACTGTGTTGGAGGAATATACGAGGGGCATTCAATAAATACCCGCAACCATTGTTGTTCTCCACACCTGAGTAATTCTGTGAAATCTAAGTGGGTACATTATAAAGTATGAACCTTAATCTATCATTTAACACAATCTGGATTTACTGAATATTCATAATTACGTAATAGCATTAGCATAAAATAACCCATATTTGGACACTGAAAAACATGCCACTTTGGCAGGAATTTTGAATTTGCTTGATAGCACGTATATTGAAATGAGCAGAACTTTGTTCCGGATTAGTGTGCAAGTCTAACATTTTGCATCAGGAAACCAGAGACCATGTTCAACGAGGTCCTAAATGGAGAGGTTCTGTCAACGACGACTTTTGGAAATACACTGCATCTTATCTTGGTCAACATTAGGCTTTGACAGTGAGCCCCAAAATGCCGAAAATCCAAAGAAATGAAAATGATAGTTATAGCAAATAATTGGGATTTCCTGAAATACCACAGCAAATGCAGGATTCGTTATTGTATAGATGACAGGGTATCAATAAATACATCGAGAATTGTTGAACTTGGAATAAAAATCTGCGCATGCGTAGAACGCACGGTGGTCAGAAAGCGCTCATAATGAGTAGAAATGTTAAACAATCACTGCAACCAACGTAAAAGTTACAGATAAGGAATTGAATTTAAGAAAACAAGAACTGTGGTGAACTTCAATACATATACAAAGTTCAAAAATGTAAACATCTATTTGAAAATACAATTCAAGTTAATGTTATGGTCAGTATAGTGAATTTACTCAAATTGGGTAAAAAAAGCTTCATTGTATAAAAAATTTCTCTGCAGAAAACGGTTTCAGATATTGTCTTTGTAATCTCCCATTTAAATCTATGACATGTAACAATGAGGAACAAGAGGTTTAAGACAAATCTTGCGGTTGGATACCTTGACCTTGACTGTTTATTCATTGAAGAATTTCTTTTAAGCTATGACAAAAAGATGACGTTTTAATGTTACATAATAAGTGTTTTTTCTCCATAATTTGCATCTGAAAATAAGTAATGTTGAGCACATAGTACTGGTCTATCACTGTTTCAAACGGCAACTTATTTTATGCATCGGTTCTTGAGATATTTTGAAAAAAGTAACTGTGCATCAAATTGCTTGCAAATATTCTCCGCCCTGATCAGCTATTTTTCATGCAGTGCCAGATAGTATTGATTTTACGCATGTGCCATTACGTAATCCCACAAACGATATTGTTCATTCATGCATGCGAGGAAAGATAAAGACCCATATTTCAAATTTCCCTAATTCTAGTTGGCTTACGTCGCGCATGAGTGGAGAAAAACAATGGTTGCAGGTATTTATTGAACGCCCCTCGTAACATACATTTAGCCAATGCTTGTAAAACCTTGTAGAAATACTATTGATCGCTTTCACAATGTAATGGGAACACAGTGTATGTTTACCAAATCCGGCAATACCTTGTAGACAACACTACCAAGTTAGCGTGGCACTGTTTGATGTTACCAATCACCTATAGTTTCTTCCAGACACCGTAATCTATCGCTTTCCTGATTTCGAGGGCTATATCGCCAATTTAACTTAGGTTTCCAATCCCTTGTAAACAACTGGGTTGGTACAGCATAGTGTTCATCTACCATTACCTGTATTGCCTTATAGACTACATTTCGTAAACAATATTTAGGCATCTCACGTTATATTTTCCACTCTCTACAATTCTAAAAATGTATTGGAAATGATTATTCGAATTACTAATCGACTATTATTAAAGACTTGCATATGTCCAATAAGCAAATTATATTCGCTGAAATGGAGTTTTACAGATACATCAATGCCATCACGAAGTGTGTGCTTTCTTTATCTTATATTATAAAATGACAGTAGTCATTTCGAATGAACACAGTATAGGTTTTCTTGTTGACTTTATCATTTGAATATTTACAAAGGAGTTTTGTGATCGGGTCCGAAATAAGGATAAGACATAATACTAATTAAATGGAAACTCAGTGATGCAATTGACACATGCATATTAACCGTATGCCAAGGTCTCTATACCCTTGTAGATGTCAATATCGATCACTTTGACAGATTTCGGGCGCACTGTGTACTTTTTCGAATGCTGTCATTCTTTTGTAGAAAATACGTTTAATTGATATCACACATTTGGGGAGAACAGTAAATATTTACCCTGAGACGAATTCCTTTAAGTATTTACCACTACTTACATACGCTTTAAGAAAACACGAGCATTTACAGTGTTGGGGGAATATAGTATGAATTCAACCAATGCTTGTCCTTCTAGATCTCCGCCACAGTGTTAAGGGAACACAGTGTATGTTTATATATACTGGCATTACCTTGTAGACAACACCACTAAGTTAGAGTAGCACTGTTTCATTTTACCAATCACCTGACTTCCTTCCAGACATCGCCATCTATCGTTTTCCTGATTCCCAGGGCCACATCGCCAATTTAACTAAGGTCTTCAATCCCTTGTTTACTGCAGGGTTGGTAGAGCATAGTGTTCGTTTATTTTGTTTATAATTTTTCATTTTCTTTACTAATTGTACTATTCAGCTACATCCATAAATAAATGTAAAATAGTAAACAACAAATCTTCTACGAAATTGAGTCACACAAAAGAGAATTTTAATTCAATATACATTCAGAAATTGAAGACAATAACTTAGGGGAACTCTATTTCATGGCTATAACGATTGAGTGGATTTTCAAACAAATGTTGACATGTTGACAGAGGCTTGCCGACCTGACTACAAATTACGAATATATGTATCGCGTGCTATCAGAAATAATGTCAAGAGAAATTTGTCAATTGAAAAGATGTGGTACCTGATTCTAGGATTCTTAATGAACCTTCGAATGTGGAGTGTTGTTTTGTTAGTTGTTAATCTTTAACGCAAAATGTAGCTAGTTACCATGGTTTTGACCGGATCTATATTCAGTCAATCAAATAAATAAAATTAATCCAACTGTGATTAATTTGTATTTGAACTGGTTCAATAAATGATTTTTGTGTACACATTACGAAAATTTCTTATGGAATTTTCATTGATCTACGAGGGTCATTCAATAAGTTCTACCTCCTCCCTCATAACATCGCTAATATTAATGTCAACCTCATGACATTTGTCATGATTATAGCTCCGAATCATAGCTACAAATTTGTAGTAAATGCTAATTGATATCTGTTTGACTTTTGTTATGCCGCGGTCAAAGCCAGAGAGAGATTTTGGACAACGGACACAGAAAATTACCTTAAAAATATACACATGTTTCTCGGGTGGTTTTTTCGTATTGTATGGTTAGATATAAGAGCATGATTTAAATACTGAAAATGGAAATGAATGAATGATATCTGCATATATTACAGTATTATCATGTATAGATTAGATTGTAAACAATATTAACTCTTGTAGGCTTGCAAATAGTGTACTATCAACTCAAATGTATTGCTGCGCCTTTGGCATACCAGAATACTGCTAATCAGTCATGTTTTCGTTGCTACAACTTAAGCCACAATGATGCCTCGAATGTTAAACCTTTACCATAATAGTCACTTTATGAGTTTTACTTATGTGCAACCTTCAGAATAGTCAATCAGGTAGTCAATGATAGAAAATTATTACTTTGACAGACTTAAATCCCTCTGTTTAGTTCGGTATATTGAAGATCGCTTAATTCTCATGAAAGTTAAATATGACTTTTACAGGGTTCTCTATGGAGGGGTAAACTGAATGGTTGTCCTGACCTGCATCTGGCTAATCAGAGGGCATATTTTTTCCAAACCAATCAGTCAACTTTATTGTTTTCAGTCTGTTAAAGAGATATCTGACATTTAGAACGGTTATAATTGACCGGTAGGTATGTTTTGCCTCTTACAATAGGCCAATTGAAAAGCAATTCGGCAATATTTTGCTGTTTTTCATCCGTTTCCGTCACACTGAATCGAGGTTTGGTTCTCACTGCATGTCCGAAAAAGCACAACCAGTACTCAGATCAATTTACATTGGATTTGTAGCTGAGGTTCCAAGCTACAATCGTGTGATATTTGATAAGAGTGGCTCATATAATAAAAAAAAGTTATGAGGTAGGAGGTAGAACTTATTGAATGACCCTCGTACATTAATATTTTGTCGAAAAAAATACCAGAATGCAGGGCAGACTACCTCAATTCTGTTACATGATCAGTATTCTTTTACTCATGTTTCAATAATATCTCCATTTATTTAATTTATATTGAACTTTTAAGAATTAGTGTATAAAGAAGTGAGGTACTAATTCACAGGTTTATATCACAGCATTATTTAATAGTTACATTAATTTATTGTGAGGACGTTGGTCGAATGGTACCGACGGCGTTTCTTTTTTTCATCGAATATCAGTGTTTTCTTCTATTCATCACTATTCACTATTCATTTTAAATACAGAATACGAGGTTCAATTTGGGGAAGAAAGGTCGCATGACATACCTTCTATACGGTTTGATTTTGCTACTAAGGTATAACAGAATAATAGCACCATGAATTAGAAAATGGGATGTGCAAAACATCCATTCGGTGAAGGAAATATACTTCTTCTACCAGACAGACTTTATTGGTTGCAATAATAGAACACATTTTTTGTGTTGTGAAAACAATTTGTTGATGGGTATATCCAAAGATATTATTACATTTAAAGGCGTTCCGTGATTGATTGCTAAAATCAAGTTCTGACATAACACCAACAGTAACACTATCACTCAATTCACGCTTTTGAAGGAACTCAATGTATATATATTTAATTTGGTTAAAGAACAATCGCAACCAAAGATTTCATTTCCTTGTAAAACTAGAGCGGTTCTCGGGTTTCGCGGTTTTCGAGTTTTGCGGTTGATGGGGTTTAGCAGTGTCAGATTTAGTGGTTATCAATAGGGCGGTTATTGACATTGTATTGGTTTTAACATGATATGTTAGGATCTGACCAGAACCATGGAGGACGGGCGGAGAGTGATGGTATGAAAATGAAATGATTATGAAGTGGTTTGGATTTATTGTGTGGGAGATAATATTTGAAACCCGTTTGTTTGTTCTAAAGGGTTTGCTTTGTATTTGATTCAACCATAAGAATGAATTGCTGACAGAGCTGCTTTTGGTGTTTGATGTGGCCTGGAGAGTGTATTTAGGTGTGAAGGTAAAAAGTTTGAATTGATTAATGTACTTTCCGGTTGCAACCTTGGCCCTAGGGGACCTAGGACTTAGCGGGGACCCTGCGGGTAAGAAAAATGATGCCTTTCTACGCAGGGACAAGAGTCAGTACTCATTAGTGGTATATCATTACGTTTGTCACCAATACAATTGTAGCATGTAATTTATATAGACATGCTTGTCTATTAATTAGCAAGAGTTGAAATGCAAATTCCATTTAAATGGAATGGGGCTGGTGAAAGTTTGAGTGAAGTGCACATTTAAACACACTTGTACTCAAAATACACAATATACAAAGAAGAATAGGCAAAAACAGTAATGTAATAATCTTTACATAAACAGTTTATAAGATGAACATGGGTCCTTCCACGAATTTGCGTACACAAGGTGTGACATGATAGTCAAATTTAAAAGTTGCCTGATTGAATTCCAAAACATCATTTTGAACTTCCTAATGTATGCATAATGTTAAAACGAAACAAACAAACAATCCTCACAATCACGAGGGCCGGCTATCTTATTCGTTACGCCATCACCGACGAGAGATGAACGAAACTGATTAGAGCATGCGCATTGTGTTCTCTCAACATCGATCAGCTGATCGCCCGGCGGCATGATATTATTCATGTGTAAAACAAGGCATTACACACATGCGCGTTTTGAACGGAATAGCCGCGATCGATTAAAGTTAATAATTTTGTAAATTCGTCTTTGTATACCGACAGTCCAAGCAAACGCTAATTGAAAACTTGGCTTAAAATTTCTTTAAACTGAATAAAGAGGCAATTAAAAGCTTTGCGGTAAAATGGGTTTTGCTTTCGATTGACAGCGAATACGCATAATTCGGCAGTCTCGCGATGCATTGAATGACTGAGATTAGTTTTCATAGTCGATTGAAAACAGATATTTCGCCCGTAATTTGATCAGCATGGATATCAACATAATGTAATCTTAACTCTAGTGTGATTATTTTTGTCAAAGATTCGATCATTCATCTTTATTTACTTGTTTTGTTACTGCCACTCACTTGCACTTCCAGTTTAAAAAATGCCAGTAGTTGCATTTCGTTGTTTTATCACCTTTTTAGTTACTTATGAGATCAATTTGACGACAACAATTATATATAATATTCCTCGCATAGAAATCATAAGGATTTTTTTAATTTGCCTGACCGCCAAATGCCGAAATTTGGAAAATGGACCCAAATATCATTATATGATTAAATTTTAAAAAAACCTGGATACGTATGAGATCCATGATACAAAAAAGTCAAGCTGCAATCAATTTGGCGACAAGAATAGCATTTTTTTAATTTTTTAAATTCTAAAATATCAAAATTTAAAAATTAGCCCAAATACCATTATTTGGTTAAATAATTCAATTTTGTTTGGGTACGTATGAGATCGATGATGCAAAAAAGTCAAGCCGCAATCAATTTGGCAACAAAAAAAAGGCATTCGCATAGAAATCATAATTATTTTTTTTAAATTCTAGGCTTGACCGACAAATATCAAAATTTGACAAATTAGCCAAAATACAATTATTTGGTTAAATAATTCAATTTTGTTTGGGTACGTATGAGATCGATGATACAAAAAAAATCAAGCCGCAATCAATTTGGTGACAAAAAAAGTCATTCGCATAGAAATCATAACAATTTTTTTTTTAATTCTAGGCTTGACCGACAAATATCAAAATTTGAAAAATTAGCCCAAATACTATTATTTGGTTAAGTAATTCAATTTTTGTGGGTACATATGAGATCGATGATACAAAAAACTCAAGCCCCAATCAATTTGGCGACAAAAAAGTCATTCGCATAGAAATCATAACGATTTTTTTTTAAATTCTAGGCTTGACCGACAAATATCAAAATTTGAAAAATTAGCCCAAATACCATTATTTGGTTAAGTAATTCAATTTTTGTGGGTACATATGAGATCGATGATACAAAAAAAATCAAGCCGCAATCAATTTGGTGACAAAAAAGTCATTCGCATAGAAATCATAACGATTTTTTTGTTTTTGAATTCTAGGCTTGACCGACAAATATCAAAATTTGACAAATTAGCCCAAATACTATTATTTGGTTAAGTAATTCAATTTTTGTGGGTACATATGAGATCGATGATACAAAAAATCAAGTCGCAATCAATTTGACGACAAAAAAAGTTGTTCGCATAGAAATCATAACAATTTTATTTTTTTGTAATTCTATGCTTGACCGACAAATATCAAAATTTGACAAATTAGCCCAAATACCATTATTTGGTTAAATAATTCAATTTTGTTTTGGTATGTATGAGATCTTTGATGCAAAAAAGTCAAGCCGCAATCAATTTGACGACAAAAAAGTCATTCGCATAGAAATCATAATTATTATTTTTTTAATTCTAGGCTTGACTGACAAATATCAAAATTTGAAAAATTAGCCCAAATACCATTATTTGGTTATTAAAGTAATTCAATTTTTTGGGGTACGTATGAGATCGATGATACAAAAAAGTCATTCGCATAGAAATCATAATTTTTTTTTTTTTAATTCTATGCTTGATTGACAAATATCAAAATTTGAAAAATTAGCCCAAATACCATTATTTGGTTATTAAAGTAATTCAATTTGTTTGGGGTACATATGAGATCGATGATACAAAAAAAGTCAAGCCGCAATCAATTTGACCACAAAAAGTAATTCGCATAGAAATCATAACGATTTTGTTTTTAAATTCTAGGCTTGACCAACAAATATCAAAATTTGTAAAATTAGCCCAAATATCATTATTTGGTTAAATAATTCAATTTTGTTTGGGTACGTATGAGATCGATGATACAAAAGTCAAGTCGCAATCAATTTGACGACAACAAAAGTTGTTCGCATAGAAATCATAACAATTTTTTTTTAAATTCCAGGCTTGAACGACAAATATCAAAATTTGAAAAATTAGCCAAAATACCATTATTTGGTTAAATAATTCAATTTTATTTTTGGTACGTATGAGATCGATGATTCAAAAAAGTCAAGCCGCAATCAATTTAGCGACAAAAAAGTCATTCGCATAGAAATCATAATTTTTTTTATTTTAAATTCTATGCTTGACTGACAAATATCAAAATTTGAAAAATTAGCCCAAATACCATTATTTGGTTATTAAAGTAATTCAATTTGTTTGGGGTACATATGAGATCGATGATACAAAAAAAGTCAAGCCGCAATCAATTTGACCACAAAAAGTAATTCGCATAAAAATCATAACAATTTTTTTTTAATTCTCGGCTTGACCGACAAATATCAAAATTTGAAAAATTAGCCCAAATACCATTATTTGGTTAAATAATTCATTTTTGGGGGTACATATGAGATCGGTGATACAACAAATTTGACGACAAAAAAGTTGTTCGCATAGAAATCATAACAATTTTTTTTTAAATTCCAGGCTTGAACGACAAATATCAAAATTTGAAAAAATTAGCCCAAATACCATTATTTGGTTAAATAAGTCAATTTTTTGGGGTACATATGAGATCGATGATACAAAAAACTCAAGCCGCAATCAATTTGGTGACAAAAAGTCATTCGCATAGATTTTTTTTTTAAATTCTAGGCTTGACCGACAAATATCAAAATTTGACAAATTAGCCCAAATACCATTATTTGGTTAAATAATTCGATAATATATTCAATTAAAAGGTAAAGTCTATCAGCTAGGGATGATCATATCATTGACTACAGAGGGCGACATTTTTTTTTAATTAGTTGACCAAAATATGTAGAAAACTCCATGTTTACCTAGATGAATACAGCGATGTAGTACGATGTGGCTAGGATGTTTTCACTGATGTCTATATAACCCCGCACAAGCAACTAGACATCATGAAAGTAAACCGTTTTTTACCTAAAATGGTTTAAAATGTGCATGATTTGCCCAGTTTTCAGCAATATGAGGCAAACTACTTTTGGTTATAACTTGTTTATTATTCAGCCTGCAGACATGGTTGAACCATCATTTTTTATTGCAAAGTACTTTGTTTCCATGTACATGTATTCCATTTTCAAAAAGATAATTTTATTTTCAAAATTTTATGAACATACCTATGCACTCTACGTTCGAAATAGCGTCGACATTCATAGTGCTTTACGAACTAACGATGTGGCCAACTTTGGCAATGATTTTGAATAGATTACATCCCCCCCCCCCCCCCCAGTCTTTAATATTACCGTATGGACCTGAGACTAGTATACCTGGTATACTAGTCTCAGGTATGGACTGCGTATGGTGAATAGCATGTATTACAATGGTATAACTAAAACCGCGACAAGTCGGGGCTCTGTTTGTTATGTAAACATAAAATAAAAATAGCAACGCTCATCAACCATCGTTGTACTTGTACTAAGAAAATATGTATTCTCAAGGCAAAAAAATATTTTTACTCATATAAGGCAGATTAACCCCAACTTTGAACTCGTCCAAGTTATTGGCGATTTGTACATGCTCACAAAATCTGGAATCCATTGATGACTTAATGAAGACGTAATCGCAAACACAAATTTCAGCTAAGGCAATCTCTAGGGGCGAGACCAAACATAAAATAGCCTAGCGCTGCACAAAACTGAATTGACAATGAATTGCGTATAGTGGCGTTTGGGGGACTCATATCAATACGCTATAGTTTCATGCTCTACTACGCTTTAACTCTTTCCGCTCACACACATGGGTAGTAAACTACGGCACAACATAATGACGCCCCTTGATTGGAAAAACGGTGATCCACGCTTGCGATCAGCGACGGAGCGTTATGGAGTATATAAAACATTATGGTGATATACGGGGGTACAATAACTAGAATCGCCGCCATTTTCTTTGATGTGACGATGTCGAATAGAAAATAAATATCCCTATCGCGGAAACATTATCCCTCATAATTCTCCAAATAACCAGTCACTCGAACTCAGCCGAGGTAAATACTGTACCAATATCGTGTCCACAAATCGTACTAATTCAAGCTGTATTTTTCGAGATATTTCGCACACAAACTTCGATTTCAAAATCTTAGGATGCCGGTACCCGTCCTCCAAAGAACTATCAATTGTTTTCACAGTGCATATTTATCATTGCCTTCATAATCTACTATTTTATCGATCAATCGCAATCAACATAAAATACGTTAATGTTTAACCAATACCTGCATTTCTTTAAGACAACACGATGAAAGGCATTTACTGTGTTGGAGGAATACAGTATACGTTTAACAAAAGCTTGCGTAATGTTGTAGAAATAACTTTTATCGCATTTACCAATACCGGCATTTCCGTGTAGAGAACTCCATCAAGTTAGGAATAAAATAAATTGCTCTTGATCTTAATACTATCCACGCGGTTATTAGTTTTACCATAAACAAAACAGATTTTTCACAAACCTTTCCAAATTATCAGTCTATCTTAATTAAGTCTATCTTAAGGGGTTACTGAACCTATACTAGAAATGATTCCAAATATGGTGATGAAATTCCATAATGTTGACATTTTTGCACTACTTTTGGGAATATCGTCTGCAGCCGCCTGCCGCGTGTAAAGGGTTAATACATTTACATAGTCGGCAAGTCATTTCTACTATCATTGGCTATCAAAATATATGACTCTCAATATCTAGTTGATGTAAATCTCGCCTGGCGGGCATGTAGTACATATCGCCCATGCATGTAAAACTACCCCTGTCAAGCCTGTCTTGCGCACTCACCATACCACGTCAAAGCAGGGTAGTTGAACTACATGTAGTACGGTTCATAGACATCCCCGGGCATACATCAAAGTATCACCATAGATACATGTCGTTATAAATATACGTTGCGTATTCAGTTTTATGAGCATTGGATTTATAGCATTGGATTCTATAGTTATTGTGCAACCTGTCCTGGAAAAGGGGTGGGATTTGGCTTTTGATCACATCGCATCATCATGTACAATTGGGTTTCGTATCCATAAACCCTGAATGGAATATACCACGAACAAAAGCTTTCATCATTTTGTGTATACTATAAACTGACTATTTCCTGCAGAAAACCAAGTTGATGGCAACCGCGAAACACGTTAGCAAGATACGGCACCAGAACCAGTCGGACAAAATACAAGCACAAAACTCTGAGTCAGCAGCAAACGTCACCGCACGCAGTAACATTACGACCGACACAAAACGATAACACCAAAGACATGACCTACAACACATTCGTTAGCAGACGACAGAACCAGATGCAATTGTGACACATCGCCGCCAAAATTGTAAGCAGACAATACAATAAATCTTAAAGCGCCACAGCAGGATTTCACAAATGACCACCAACGCTACCACCGGACTTCCGTACTATATGACATCCGTGGATACTGCCGCCGAAACCAATCACAACGATCACCATCATGGTAACTCGCATGAAACTCACGCAGAAGAATATCACCTTCATGTACATTATGTCATATTTACAAGTTGGTGGTATATTGTCGCACTTGCAATTGCCGAAGTCGTTGTGTATTTAATTACACTTTTGATAATTCGCTGGATGACATTAACACGAAGCCGACAGAAGAGAAGTCATTTTACGTGGAGATATTCTGGAAATACCCTTCGTGTTTGATCAATGTGTACAAATCAAAAGTGAGCAAACTATATTTTGTATAATCTCGCAACGGATGAAATTAGCAACATTCAGCGATATGTTGATGATATTTTGCAAGATCAGCAACATAAGGTATAATATGATATACCGCTTGAATATTCACTCAATATGAAATGACAAAAGGGGCATACTGCCTTGAATGCCATATGAAAATCCCGCCGAATGTTCATGAATATGCATAAGAGGAAACATCCGCTTTTTATATAATTAGTAACTTGACAAATCGTTATTTTATGTCTAAGAACTATTACGTGATATACACTATGAAAGTATGACATTAATCCTCAAGAGTGACGCGTGATGCAATTTTTAAGATGAGGAAGTTAACCAACTTTAAGTCCCTCTGGAAAACATTGAGCCTGCGCCACCATTACCTTGTAGCTAAGTCTAGGCCTGTTATGTGCTATTCTATTATGTAACACCCTATGAAAGACATGACCATAATCCTACACAGGGACTGTCGATTACCCACGCAGGTAACCCCTTGATATTCACACTCCCGTGGTGGGAAGATTAACACTTTCCGTCTGCAGACGACATTCCAAAATGTCACAAAACGTTTTAAAAATGTCACAATTATTGAATTTCATTGAATCACCATGAGAAATGCTTTAAATTGAGTACAAGCATGCATAATATTGGTTTAGTAATGCCTGAGATGTGTATGTGGTAAAGTTAATTGCCGCGTGGAAAGTGTTACTTATAGGGGACGAATAGATTTCAAATCGAAAATATTAACCAAATGCTATACAAATCATGAATGGTATTTCAAACCATTGCCTGTCTCCATCTTAATAAAATTGAATTTGCCTGTTAGCGCAACAGAATTTTAAATCCAGGATCATATTTCACAAATATCGTATATTCATATTGCGTTTCAAATATAATACGGCGGTAAGTGTTCCCTATCTGTTTATATAACTGATTATTACAAATTCGAAAACACAAAACAACCATCATATTAAATAACAGGTAGTATAATATTTCATTTGAATAAAAAAGGATCTTAGAGGCATTCTCTGAATTAAGGTCTATTTTAGCACATAGGGCTTCGTCCGTCTCGGCTTCTTTCAGATTGTCACTTAGGACTAAATTAATGTGATAAGTACTTATTATAGTTGATATATTGTAGAGATATTGATATTTCTTAATTGTAATTTATTTAAGTAATACAGTCATTTGCCTATGTGAGTCACTGTTTAATTTTTTATGACTAAGTGCTTAAATAAGAAATTAAATAATAATCTGTAATGTATAGGAATAAATAATAAATCCTTAATCTAAAAAAGTACAATGTTAACATGGTTAACATGTAATGAGGTGAAACCGAAATCGTAAAGTTCAGAAGTCCAATTTGTTCCGATTTTATTTTCACTTAACATGCTGAATGTATAACAGCTTTATTTTCGTACCCTCATCATCCAGAGTGTTTATATTCCATAGAATCAAATTACCATACTGCTATCATTTACAGACACTTCTCTACATTATTTTGGTCGTCGTATCAATCACATTATACAGTCTCGTTTAAATTGTCTCATTGTTCCTTTGTTTCAATGGATTTACGTCATCCCTGAGGATCTCATCATTATTGATTGGGCTTTACACTCTAATAAAAGCTGTATTTTATAAATGACAATATATCTTGTCCTAGAAACACTTAAAAGAAATCTAGTCAAAATTATCGACGGTCTTTAAATGCACATTCAAAGGTCCAACACAGCAGATATATATATATATATTTATGTACTGACATGGAAATACGACCTTTACATTTGTACGCTCAAGGTTGTGATTTCAGCTCTAGAGACACCTTGTTTACAGTGGAAGTATTGGCCATATTCAGTTGGACATGAAAAATCTACCTATGTTGATGTCAAATAGGCACTTTGATAAATACCCTACTGATAAACAAAAAAAATCCTCATACAATTTATACCAGAGGAATTCAACGATAGGGTAATAATAAACTTAGCCAGATAAACCACCAACAAGGGGCAGGAGCTGATGACAGATATGTCTGGCCATACAAAGACAGCTAGTGTTTACATTATGACAGGTAATGTTTACATTATGCCAGACCAACCCAGACCATGCTCAGACAATGTTCTGAATTCATCCCCTTGTCTTAGTTATGTCATGTATTGTGTGCTGTGGGTTAAATACGACCATATAAGTTGTTCCATAATATGACCATAAGTTGTTCCATGAGTGCCCGTGAGGGCACGAATGGAACATTTTAAAATGACTGGAAAAGTGTCATATTATTTAACCCTTTTGCAGTTGGTGCATAGTTGAACCTTGTCAAATGACAAGGAGTCTTTTTAACTACTTATTTTTTAAGTGTGTATATCTTCAGGAGAGTTGGCTCCTGTGGTTGGCTAGACATATCTGTCATCACTTCTCTGTGGTTTATCTGGCTATAAGTTTATAATTACCCTGTCATTTAATTCCTCTGGTATAAATTGAGTGAGGATTGTTTGTGAGTGGGTAGGCACATATAGTCTGTGGGGTAGGGTATTCCTTGAAGTGCCCGTTTGACATCAACACAGGTACATTTTTCATGTACAAGCTGAATATGGCCAACATTTCCACTGTAAACAAAGTGTCTCTAGAGCTGAAATCACAACCTTGAGCGTACAAATTGCGCGTGTTTGGATAGATTGATCGGGTGGCTTTCAAGCATTGTGTTAAAGGCATATTATGTGATCTTTTCAAGATAGCGCCCTCTATTCATTATTTTTTTTAGAAAGTAGATTTTCTTGCAGATTTACATTTCTGATCATAAATCATACATACATTCCAAGTTACAGAGCGATACGATTCCTAATTACCTCAAAATCATGGTTTTAGAGTGAATTTAGAGTGAAAATATAAACTGTCGGGATTCCGACAGTTTATTTTCACTCTAAAACCATGATTTTGAAGTAATTAAGAATCGTATCGCCCTGTAACTTGGAATGTATGCATGATTTATGATCAGAAATGTAAATCTGCAAGAAAATCTGCTTTCTATTTTTTTTTCGATGTTGAGGGCGTTCCCTGGAAAGATCACATAATATACCTTTAACGTGTCAGTAACTGTCTCTTTTCACTTGGGCGGTTGTAAGTTGCATACATGGATAGGAAAACAACGGTTTCTTTCACGTTATGCATTTAATATTTTGTAAAAATAAATGGTAACATAAATTTTCGCGCAACATTTTTCTGCTCATTACATTGATTTCGTGTTGCATTCTTTCGTGCTGTATTCATTTTCGTGCAGCATTTGGTCGTGTTGCATTTAATTTCGTGTTGCATTAATTTTCCTGATTAATTTTTATACATTAATTTGGTTGTGCACAGTTATGTTATGCGAAAATAAAATCAAACGTGTAAATGCATTTCTTTGCATGTATCTATTAATTGACTAGTTCCATGTAAAAGAACATACAATCACAATTATATAAAAAATCATTGGAATTGTTGCTCAGAGAAGAGAAATAAAATAAAATAAAAAAGGGCTTCGAAATGTCAATTTGTACAAAGTGTATAAACTAAATAGATAGTCCATGTGTGACATACGAAGACCAGTATTACGTTAAAAAGTAGTTGAAATTCAAAAATGTTACTGTTGCTGTGGGTTTGACTTGAAAGCAACACATAATTACATGAACATGGTTTGTTAACTAGGTTTGCATTTAATTGCGAGTGTACAACGAGCTATTTTAGCGAGTCTTAACACTTTCTACGCGGCAGGTTTCTGCAGGCGACAGTACCAAAAGTTTACAAAATGTTTCAAAAATGGCAAATTAGTGAATTACATCACCATATTTAGAATCACCGCGAGAAATGCGTTGAAATAAGTACAAACACACCTAGTATTGATTCAGTAATCCTTGAGATAGACCATGAAAGTTGGGAAAGGATTCTGAAGAAGAAAAAATGTTTTGTATAATTATGGTAAAACCAAAAGCCGCATGGAAAGTGTTAAAGGCCCACTCAGTCATTTTGTGTAGAGAAGTTCCCGTCTACTTCTATTCTATATAATTAGATGGGATGAGAAAAATCAAGGGTTTTGTACTTTTGGTAATGTTTGCCGGTGTCCGAGTCGTTTTTCAAAGCACTACTTCGGTTAATAAAATTCTATTTTGGCATTGCGCAATCCAAGAAGTTTTCCAATTAGAAAATTCCGTGATTCGATAAAGTCCGTCGGGCCTGTAGAACAGGATCAAGTTGAATCGAGTCAATCGGTGTCTCTCGATATAATGATTTATAGCGAGCATTCTATATAGAAACACTTTGTCAGCCATGTTAAGGACAATGTTGTTGCCCTGTAGTTGTCTCTTTATAAGCGGACATCCTTGCATCATTCCCATGCAAAGTACTGTATACATCATGGTATAATAGCCTATAGGGCCTAGGGGAGAGGGCTATTTTTAACACTGACATTTTAAACCGATTTTTGACTGAATTCAAATTCAATATAACCATGATAATCGCTTCAGGTACCCTGAAACCCATTATGCATACGACGCTACAGGTTCTTAGTAAATTACTGATGAATGTATTCATTAGAGCATCATAACATTGCACTGCATTATTTATACCTCAGGTATCTCTCTGCTGTGATAATCGCTGCTCTTAATTGCTGTGTCTTGCCGAGACGCTTACTGGGTATCTGATTAATGTTATCGAAATATCGTTTCCTTGGACTGTATCTTTTACCCATCTTTTAGTCAACCTCTGGTTTTATAACGTAATATGAGCTTCCGTTTCATATATGTAATGATTTCCCCAAAACCTAAACACTAAAACTTAGAATGTTCATCTTAAATGTACTTTAGAACAATGACATTGTTCCGAAAATAAAACGATATTATATGCTAACAACATGAATATAAGGCTTGAGGAAGTTTAAAAGCTTGCGGTCCCTCTAAAAAAACAATGACTACGCACGAAATCTTTTTAGACAACATTGACAGTATTTTTCATTACCAAATAATATGAGCGCTTTCATTTCATTAGGCTAATGAAATATGATTCCCAGTTTCCCGTTTCATATTTTTAAAAGAGTGGGTAGGTGTCTATTTCATTATTCATTATTCATTATTTCACTCAATTTCATTATTGCATCTGAAAGGGTGTTAACTACTAACTACCTATTGATTTGCATATATTACACCTTAATTAACACTTTAACACTTAGAAAAACAATTAAGGAAGCATTTGTAGATGTAAGATATACCAACAGGGTGTGGGGAAACAGGTAATAACAAGGGAGAATAACGCGATAAAACAGATAAATAACAACAAACAAAAAACAAACGGAAATGCACTGGGACAAGCAATGAAAATTGCTGTGCAATAAAACAACAAAGATATATCTGAGACTACTCAGGATATATATGGTAACAATAAAGACCGACGTTTCAAGTGGATATACCACCCTTCATCAGGGACAAAATATAAAAAACAAAAGTGTTAAGAACTATAAATAAGATAATGAACTAGACAAGTCCACCACTGTAATTATAGCACAATGCCAGTAATAGATGTTACCTACTAAGCATCCAAGTTAACACTGAAACAAACTAGCAAGTTCACTATAGAATATAGATCCAAGTTGCTAGGCGAACTAACAAAACATGTACAATAAATCAATAGACAACACATCATGCATATGCATGAATGATGTTAAGTTAAGAAGACAAAAGACAGGAAGTACTGCTGGACAATGGATGGCGACAGAAATAGTAAATTAACTAGGCCTATGGATGAACTGAGTGGGGGCATAAAAATTGAGAAGCTTTAATTTATATTTTTTATGCCCCCACTCAGTTCATCCATAGGCCTAGTTAATTTACTATTTCTGTCGCCATCCATTGTCCAGCAGTACTTCCTGTCTTTTGTCTTCTTAACTTAACATCATTCATGCATATGCATGATGTGTTGTCTATTGATTTATTGTACATGTTTTGTTAGTTCGCCTAGCAACTTGGATCTATATTCTATAGTGAACTTGCTAGTTTGTTTCAGTGTTAACTTGGATGCTTAGTAGGTAACATCTATTACTGGCATTGTGCTATAATTACAGTGGTGGACTTGTCTAGTTCATTATCTTATTTATAGTTCTTAACACTTTTGTTTTTTATATTTTGTCCCTGATGAAGGGTGGTATATCCACTTGAAACGTCGGTCTTTATTGTTACCATATATATCCTGAGTAGTCTCAGATATATCTTTGTTGTTTTATTGCACAGCAATTTTCATTGCTTGTCCCAGTGCATTTCCGTTTTTTTGTTTTGTTTGTTATTTATCTGTTTTATCGCGTTATTCTCCCTTGTTATTACCTGTTTCCCCACACCCTGTTGGTATATCTTGCTTTTACTCTTAGCATTTTTATATTTTCGAGATATCCTCTTGTATCAGTTTTCTGATCCTTGGTGTGTTTTGTTCCTGGTTCCGTTGGATTCATCTTTTTACATTTTTTATTTGTAGATGTGTTATTGAAAATGTCAACAAATCTGTCTGAAGAATATTGCAACGTCAATTACATCTGAAATCATGAGTAGGTAATGCAAACAATTTCATTATCAACCATTTACCATGACACCACTGCCATAAAAATCCCTTAAAATGAACAGGAAGATATGCCTGGTATTTTGAGCCACTAAAAGTTTTGATTTGTATTCAAGTTTGTCAGAAAATGTAATTTTGCACAAAATAGTGAAAGTTTTGGTAAAACTGAAAAGTTGGGTCGGTAGGGAAACGGGAAACTGGAAATTACATTATACTAGCCTTACTTGTCTTCGTAATATATTAAAATTCGTCCATAAGCGTCGAATATGAATTCATTATGTTTTAAATAGAATAAAATATTACCGTATTCCAATTTCATATTTCAATTGAAATGTAAAAAGACCACAGTTACACATTATTACTACTGTAGTAACAATTCATCCTCATGTAATAGTAACCTTGAGGCATTCTCCGAATTAAGATAACATTGACAGATGTCATATTTGTATAGCCTTCATAATGCATATCGAAACTTTTTCGCTTATATATTATTGTTCCTATTGGTTAGGCTTCTCTCAAGACACAGGGTGAACCAAATAGCCTATGAAGGAGGTATAGGGTTAAATTGTTGTTGTTGAATATTTATTAAATATTGAATCACTTTAAAGGCACATTTTGTAATTGTTTCTATCACGTTTGGCGGTCAAGGTCTATCGCAAATGAAGAACTAAACCAACATTTTCCCAAGAAATACTGATCGAATACCACTCACAAATGTAAATAAAAACTAAAATTCACTTTGAAATAAAATATCAAATCCAAAGCTCCTACATTTTTTGCATCACTACTTTTCCATTTTTTGATAGATATTGAAATTGACGGCATAATTGAAATGTAAAAACCGAGATTATGTCGTTTAAGAAACCTCGGATTAAATAAATATAATTTCCCACATGAAACGGCAACATTTAAATACAAAATATTTTGTTCAGATGCCACCATGAAGTAGAAAAATAATTTTTAACACCTTCCACTGTAAGTCAATTATAAATATAAATAGATTTACAACATGCAAATGTAAATTTCACGAAATTTATTGAGATAGGTAATCACATCGGCTAGTTGAAGTCATGTTACTAAGTAAAGCTTCGTTGGCAGTTTCAAAATGTAATTATATAGGCATTGGTAACGTTAATTCAAATTGTTTAAGGTCTCACTGGCAGAAAAACTATGGTAATAAATTAAGCTCCATTGACTTGTTAACAACTTAATATTAATTGGATATTAAAGGGGCATTAAGAGATGTGATGGAGGCAGCGCCCTCAATTACAAAAATATATGATAAAAACTGGGATTTGTATATTTTTACAATTGTATTACATGTATGAACTTACACCTATAAGGATTAAGAAAAATCAGCCCTCTTTGTACAACATAACGTCGATTCAAAAATGCTGGTAGCGCCGCGACCAGCATTTTACATGGTAAAGGGTGGTATTCCAACATATTTAAAACATTGTTTTAATCAAATTTTGCTGGTTTTTCTTTTAGTAGAAACAACAACAATGGCAATTTCTAATGTTCATCTTGAATTCTGAGGGTAAATTAATTAAAATTAAAACAATTCAACATGACATTGTGTCCATTTAAGACCTCACAATTTAATAATTAAATATGCGTCGTTAGCATATATTTATACAAAATAAAGCTTGAATGACTAAGGGTGGACTCAAGGAAGTTTTTGATCTGATTTTTAGAATTTTGTGAGTGCTGTAATTATTGAAATATGAATCAATGCTAATGAAAGTATATATTTTTGGAAAGGAAATGGAACAGAGAATC
This sequence comes from Ophiura sarsii, assembly GCA_035610835.1. Classification (NCBI taxonomy): domain Eukaryota; kingdom Metazoa; phylum Echinodermata; class Ophiuroidea; order Amphilepidida; family Ophiuridae; genus Ophiura; species Ophiura sarsii. The sequence goes on along the minus strand of CM069451.1, from coordinate 33,800,134 downwards.
TAAATTTGGCGTCAATTTTGAACAAAAATGTTGATTTTTTGAGAAAATCACAAAATTCCCTTTTGTGACCGCATTTTTTTTTGCCAAAGCTAACAAAAAAATAGTTTTTGCCAAAGCTAACAAAAATTAATTTTGAGTATAAAATGCCCAAATCTCTTGATGATGATATAAAGACATTAACTTAGAAACCTTTTATTTTTAAACCTAATCTAATATTTTTTGAAATTTTGACCAAAAAGTGCCAAAAAAAACCGGGAAAAAAATGATTTATTTTTTTTTGGCACTTTTTAGTCAAAATTTCAAAGAAAATTCGTTTCTAAGTTAACATACTCAAAAATAATTTTTGTTAGCCTTGGCAAAAAAAATTGGTCGATTTTTTTTAATGATTTTCTCAAAATTGTTGATCAAAAATGATGCCAAATTTAGATTCTCTGATCCATTTCCTTTCCAGAAATGTATACTTTATAAATATTTGAGTCATAGTTCAATAATTACAGCAATCACAAAATTCCAAAAAAACTACCTTAAGTCCCCCCTTAAGTTTTAAAGAACTTTGAAAGAAAGGTTTGTCCAAGTTGATAATTCATTGTCGCCATATATATATATGCCTCAACGTTCATCCTCTTTTCATATTAAGATGCTATTATATTAGCACAACTAACAAATATATTACTCTTTCTACATTTGAAATTGTTTCGGATGTAATGCACGATTTGCATAAATCAATGTATATGCGAAATAAATGCGTGATGCGGTATGCAGCCAAATGCTACCTAATACCAATTTTTCCCTCTGTATCGTCTCCTCTCAACTTCTAAGAAGGAATATCAATGTTATAAGGATTGATATTGCTTGCTATTGTTTTGTAATTTATTACATCAGCATTTCTTTTCTTAGAATCATGGAGTGTATAATTTCGGAACCAAATTTATAATAGTCCGAGTAAAATCATGTGACATGAACTAAATAATTTCAACATTTGTATGCCATGATTTTAAAGTGTTACCAATCTGAACAACTATATTCTATTTGACCTCATTTATCATGTATATTACTTACTTGCATGTCTTCATGCATGAGCAATTCTGATGACTTTTATCAATTACAAGACAAGTAAAGATCCATCCGTATCAGCCCCACGATGAGGAAAATAATATGAAACGTCAGTCACTGCTTCCGTGCTATTAAATAGCAATATTATGCGCAGGTAGTTGTCAACGAAATTACCTGTGTGAAATTATCCTCATCTAACTCTACGAGGGGGTATCAAAAAGTTCTTGACTTCACCCAGAAGTGAAGGAGCTATATCGATGAAATTTCGTCAGTGTAATCACTGGTCCAAAAATGGTTGTTTACTTTTTATACAGGTGGCGCTAGATGCCAAGGCCATGTAAATCAATGACGTCTTCCAACGGTGATGTGTACATGGTAAATTATAATGGTCCAATAACTGATTTTTGTAGAACGCCTTCCAGAAGAATATTAGGCTCAGATTTTTTTTTTAAATTTTGTCATTTGTCACTGGTAGGTCTCAATTAATCTCTGTAAATGACAAAAAATTATACAAAAAATTTAAACCTCATACTCCTCTGGAAGGCTACCCACAAGGATTCGTTTTTGGACCATTATCGTTTACATGTACACAGCACCGTTGGGAGACGTCATTGATTTACATGGCCTTGGCATCTAGCGCCACCTGTATAAAAAGTAAACATACTTATGAGACCATTTTTGCACCATAATGTTTTTAAGGACCAGTGATTACACTGACGAAATTTCATCGATATAGCTCCTTCACTTCTGGGTGAAGTCAAGAACTTTTTGATACACCCTCGTATACTAGTCTTTAAAAATCATATCCGTACCTGGATATCTGTTTTCGACTTTAACGCGTTTCAAGTATATATGCCTATAAAGACTTCAACAAAAGAATGTCATACGCTTTGCTTATGTCCTATAGAGTGACTTCTAATTATTGCTTGACCCAGCAGGCTAGATAGACATTTGGATGAATCTTTTTGCACAATTTGGTATCAAATTTGCCATAAAACAACAAAGATAAGCCATGATTAGCACCGGTTAAAATATATTTAACACACTATGCGGGAGAAAAGGTTACCAAGCACATACCCGTATTTGTCCCGTATTGATCACTGCACATTTCCCCCTGCGCGGGGATAATATTCAAATTTAAACTGTCAGGCATGGGTAGTATAGCATAGCACGTTTGCAATGCTCTGGTTGATGCGTGATCGATATACCCAGCGGTCATCCAGGCCATTCAATGCCATACACAGCATTTTTTTCTTTAAATGGTGCTAATCATCATGACTTATCTTTGTTATTATGTTGCAATTTGGGTAAAATTGTGCAAAAACGATTCATCCAAATATCTATCTATCCTGTTCGGTCAAAAAATAATTGGAAGTCATTTTATAGGACATAAACAAAGTGCATGACTTTCTTTTGTTGAGGTCTTAACTTAAGCAATATGTTCACTACAGAGTGTTCTTGCAAATCTATTTTTATTGGTGACAAACATGACTGTCGCACGTATTATTAGAGGCAAATCTAAGGAAAAGTATTGTACTTGCAGACTTCAGAAACGTGGATTCCGTATACGGACAACAGACAAGACTAAATGTCAAATTATGTAACGTAAGTAACCAATAAACCTTTTGTACATATTGCTGCTAATGCAGTTCGTTGTTTTTGGTACCGTATATTCTGAAGAGGTCAGAGGTCAAGTGTCTCCCAAAATCGCCAATAGTGAGCCACATCGAATCGGATTTGGATGGGCACATATTCATATTTAGGTTGAAAATATACCATTTTAACATTAGTTTGATCAAAAGAACAAGAGGCAGTGACCTTCTTAAGAACGCTCTTTTCAGAGCCACAGATCTTCTAAAAAGAAGTAATGACTAATTTAGGTTACAACCTCCAAAGTAATGGCGGTTGTCGTATGTTCAGAGTTTTGAATGTCAAATGTAACAATCCAAGTCTAACTTTAAAAGTATGGTCTTAATGCAATCTTCAACTGAAATCACATGCATCATCATGCCAATGATGTAACTTAAATCAATTCGAGGGCGAACATGACAAAAATAACAGTTATTATTGTTTTTATTGTATTTTTTTGAGACAGCGCAAAAATATTCGTATCGTGACAATCAGAGTGTAAGCAATATCCAGTATCAAATACCGTATTCAATTCACCTAAGATCGTACTTACTATCGCATGTGATGCTTAGCAGTTCTGATGACTTTTAGAAGACAAGATCTATGCTCACAATTATGCCCCTAGAGTCAGGAAAATAATATTTTATAAAAGTCAGTCATTGCTTGCGGACCATTACCTTACTGTAATTATAGCACTATTTTTCGCCGATAATTGTCATCATAATTACATGTGGGAAATAAACCGTATTGAATTTACTCTCTTTTATAAATCTATTATCAGTTCCCGGATGCACGCCATGGATATAAATGTATATTCCTAGTATTAACAATGTATTGAATGCTTGTAGCAGGTGCGTAACCAGGGGAGGGGAAGGGGGGGGGGGTTGTGCTATGGTTGAAAGGGGCATTGAAAGTGGTATCCTTGAAGGCTATTTGGCATTGTATATAAACAGGGTAAAGATTTAACCCATGCATACTTCACATGATTAATCATAGTGTGGAGTACAGCCTATTCAAAAGGATTTGTTGATGTAACCTTATAGAAGAAATAAGTCTACGTATACGTTAGGATGAGTGTTTACCATGCTTACGGCCAACATATCTAGTTGTGAAGTAAACTGACGGAATAAAGCAACTGTAAACGCAGGTGCAGTAGTAAACACAGTCACCAAACCACGTCAAAGCAGTTGAACTAGTACGGTTTATAGACATCCCCGGGCATACATCAAAGTATCACCATAGATACATGTTGTTATATACGTTGCGTATTCAGTTTTATGAGCATATAGATACTGATTTACATCATTGGATTCTAGTTATTGTACATCCTTTTCTGGAAAAGAAAGGGATTTGGCTTTTGATCACATCGCATCATCATGTATTGGGTTGCGTATCCATGAATGGTCAGCTAAACCTGAATGAAATATACCACGAAAAAAGTCTTTCATCATTTTGTGTATACTATAGACTGCATATTTCTTTCAGAAAATCAAGTTGAATGACCAACGCAAAACACGCTAGCAGGACACGGCACCAAAACCACTCGGACAAAAGACCAGCACAAAACTCTGAGTTTGCAGCAAACATTACCGCGCTCAGTAAGGTATTACGATCGACACAAAACGATAACATCAATGACATGACCCACAACACATTCATTAGCAGACGACAGAAGATGTAATTGTGACACTTAGCCGCCACTATTGTAAGTTGACGATAGCCTAAATATTAAAAGCGCCATTACATAGCAGGATTTTACAAATGGACATCACCGCTACCACCGGACTTCCGTCTGAAATCAACTACAACGATCACCATCATGGTAACTCGCATGAAACACACGCAGAAGAATATCACCTTCATATAAATGTTGTCATGTTTACAAGTTGGTGGTATATTGTCACACTTGCAATTGTCGAAGTCGTTGTGTATTTGATTACACTTTTGATAATTCGCTGGATGATATTAACACGAAGCCGACAGAAGAGAAGTCATTTAACGTGGAGATATTCTATAAATCGTCAGCCTGCTTCGATAATTGCCTAACTCACTTTTCAGCAAAATTTAGTTTTTTGCATAAATCATGACTTCATTACATTATGCACATGCTGTAATAATATCTATGTCATTGGCAAATCAAAAGTGTTGATAAATGCACAATTGCAGTTCTGCCTATGTCAGTATTGTGAGTTAGTAGGTTTGTAATAATTATGTAAAATGTTTGAAATGGGTCATATTAACTCGTATTAGGCCTATAACAAGCAATATTTCACTTAAAAAGGTATATCCCCAACCTAATTCTATCCAACAGGTACTGCTCCTGTTGGAATTCACCTGTACTATTCATGGTGCTATTCAACATATCGTCAGCCTGCTTCGATAACTGCCTAACTCACTTTTCCTATTTTTGTTGTTTTCTCTAAACTAGAAAAATGAATTAAGCAATTATCGAAGCAGGCTGACGAAATACCCTTCGTGTTTAATCAATTTGTACACACAAAAGCTACGAGCAGACTATATTTTATATACAACATTCAGCGATATGTTGATGAATTTGAAAAGGGTCGAGGGTGTGACTGGGCATTCTCAAAACAGGGGCTTACCGAACTGACCGATCCTGAATTGGGGGTCTTGGCGAACGGCCCAAGTTGAAAACATTTTCCGCCCAATTGGGTGTTTTTAAAGTAAATTAGGACAAATTGGGCTAAATTTACCAAAATTGGTTGTATTTAGGGGCAACTCGGCGCTAGAGTTTGGATTGTATAGCTGGTGGAACGACTTATCAGTGAAGAAATTAGATGCTTAGTGAGCGGCAACAGGTCGTGAAAAGGGGTCTTTTGTCCCCGCACATACCCGTATGGCCAATATACGTGAGTACCCCCCCCCCCCCCCCACCCGGGCATGAGGTATAATATGATTTACCGCTTGAATATTCACTTAATATGAAATGACAAAAAGGGGCATACTGCCATGAATGCCATATGAAAATCCCACCGAATGTACATACATATGCATAAGAGGAAACATTTAAATGTCCCAAGTGTTGCCGTTATCTTATATTATAATCAGTAACTTGATGAATCGTTTTTTATGTCTAAGAACCATTATGTGATATAAACTACAAAAATATGACATTTATCCCAAATAGTTACGCGTGATGCCATTTTTAAGATGAGGAAGTTTAAAAACTTAAATTCCCTCTGGAAAACATCGATCCTGCGCCACCATTATTACCTTGTAAGTCTAGGCCTGCAGGCAGTGTTATTAACAATGTGCTATTCTATTTGTAATCCATACACACCCTATGCATGCTATGGAAGACATGACCTTAATTCTACACAGGGACTGTCGATTTCCCACGCAGGTAGCCCCATTTGATATTCACACTCCCGGTGGGTAAGATTAAAGTAATACTATAGGAGGTGAATGGATATTTAAATCATTACCTGTCTTCATCTTAATAAAATGTAATTCGCCTGTAGTGTTAGCGTAACAGAATTTTAAATCTAGGATCGTATTTTACAAATAGCCTATCGTATATTATACTACATGGCGGTAAGTGTTCATATCTGTTTATTATTGCAAAGTCGATAACACAAAACAACCAGCATTTGTTTGTGTTGTATTCATTGTCCTGATTTATTTTTAGACTACATTCATTTGGTTGTGCGCATACTTATGGTATGCGAAAATAAAATTAAAACGTGCAAAAGCATTTCTTTGCACGTAACCACGTGTCTACAGTATGTAAAATAACACACAAACTCACAATTATATATAAAGCTATAACATTAACAATACGTGAAATTATTGTAATTGTGCGCAGGGAAAAAAGAGAAATGAATAAAAATAAGGGCTTGGAAATGTCAATTTGTACAAAGTGTATAATTAAATATGATAGTCCATGTGTGACTACGAAAAAATATGGTAGTTGAACTTCAAAAGGGAAACTGTTGCTGGTTTGGCTTGAAAACATGGTTAAGGTTTGCATTTGATTGAGATTGTACAACGAGTTATTTCAGCTAGTCCTAACAATTGTCACGTGGCAGGCGTCTGCAGACGACGGTTTCAAAAATTCACAAAATGTTTCAAAAATATCAAATTATTGAATTACATCACCAGAATTATTAAGAATCACCACGAGAAATGCATTAAAATAAGTTCAAATATACCTTGTATTTATTCAGTAGGCCTAATCCTTGAGAGTTAGACCTTGAAAGTTGGGAAAGGTTTCTGAAGAAAAAAAGGTTTTGTATATGGTAAAACCAAAAACCGCGTGGAAAGTATTAAAGGCCCACTCAGTCATTTTGTGTAGAGAAGTTCCCGTATACTTTCTAATTCTATATAATTTGATGGGATGAGAAAAATGAGAGGTTTTGTGCTTTTGGTAATGTTTACCGGTGTCTGAGTCGTGTTTCAAATCACACTTTGGTTAATACAATTCTAGCCTTTTGGCATTGCGCCATCCAAGAAGTTTTCCAATTCGAAAATTCCGCGATTCGATGAAGATATTTATAACTCAGTAGACAATAATACCGCAATTTCATGCGTTATTAGCATTTTGATATCACCCTTTTGAAGTCCAACTACCTGTCCACAGACCGCCATTGTAGAGATCCTCATATTGACCACCATTGATTGATCATCAGATGCGTTATTCCCAAAACAGCAATAAATGGTTTAAAGTCTTGACAAAAAGGGGTCAAAGGTCATGTAGGGTCATTAGAGGTCAATCTGTGTACACCCCATGTTACCCATAAGATTATTGTCACCAAGCTGGTTTGTAATGACCTTTGACCCCTTACTGTCAAAATTTTACACTATTTATTGCTGTTTTGGTGAATAACGCAATCTAAGGTAATCTGAGGATCAATCAATGGCGGTCAATCCGAGGATCTCTACAATGGCGGTCTATAGACGGATAATAAAAAGTGGGAGAAATGTGTGACTTTGCACAGTGACTTTTTAAAGATGTCTGAAGGGTCACATATCAAAAAAAAGTTTCTGGCTCCTTTATTTCTTGGTGATGTCAAGAACTTTTTGATACCCCCTCGTATATGATACGAGTGTCGTGTCACATAGCGAGTATAGTGCGTAGTCGTTTAACGCAAGCGTCACGTCTCCAGATCGCGCGCTCTGCTGTGCACGCATAAGCGCGCAGTATAAATCATTTTATTAACCCTATGGGTAAGGTTATCAAAAAATTTGTCTCACAAAATCCCTGAATGGGTGCATGATTTCGATTACGGGCCTATCGAGTAACAGGATAAAGCTTAATCGAGTCAATCGGTGTCTCTCGATATAATGATTTATGTTTCTGTGACGTTATTGGAGCGAGCATTTTATATAGAAACACTTTGTCAGCCATGTTAAGGACAATGTTGTTGCCCTGCAGTTGTCTCTTTATAAGCGGACATCCTTGAATGAGATGTATAAGGCTTGAGGAAGTTTAAAAGCTTGCGGTCCCTCGGAAAAACAACGACTACGCTCGAAAACTTCTTAAACAATATTGACAGTAATTTCTCATTACCAAATAATTATGAGCTCTTTCATTTCATTACTTGTCTTCGTAATATCATATTAAAATTCGTCCGTAAGCGTCGTATATGCATTCATCATGTTTTCAAATAAAATGAAATGTTACCTTATTCCAATTTCATATTTCAATTGAATACAAATACCACAATTGCACATATATTATTACTAGTAACAATTCATCCTTATCAAATAGTATCCTTGAGGCATTCTCCGAATAAAGATAACATTGACAGATGTTAATTTTTTATAGCCATCATATTAAATGCATATCGAAGCTTTCTCGCTTATATTATTTTTGCTATTGAAGGCTTCTCTCAAGACACGGGGTGAACCAAATAGGGTATGCTGTTGTTGATTTTGTATATTAAAGGCACATTTTTTAATTGTTTTTATCACGTTTGGCGGTCAAGGTCTACCCCAAATGAAGAAGTAAACCAACATTTTCCCAAGAAATACTGATCGAAAAATTCACTTTGAAACAAATATCAAATCCAAAGCTCCCATCATATTTTGCATCACTACTTTTCCAGTTTTTGATAGATATTGAAATTGACAGCATAATTGAAATGTAAAAACCGAGATAATGTCGTTTAAGGACACCTTGGGTTAAATAAATATAATTTCTTACATGAAAATACAAAGTATTTTCAGAGGCCACCACGAGGTAGTAAAAATCCATCTTAACACCTTCCACGCAACAGTCGTCTCGGAGAAAGGATTTTACTATCTCCAGACGACAGTTCTAAAACTTCACAAAAATCTTCAAAAATGTCAGAATTATTGGATTTCATCACTATATATAGAATCACAATTGGAAATGCATTAAAATAAGTATAAACATGCCTAGTATTGGTTCAGTAATCCTTGAGATAGACTTTGAAATTGGAAAAGTTTCTGAAAAATCTGTTTGTATAATATGGTAAAATTAATAGCCTTGTGGAAAGTGTTAACATTTTTGTAAAATATTAATTGAAATTAACGGATATGGTGAGTAACGACACATTCTTGTCTATTTTAAGAAGAAAAAATCGGTACGAAAGAGTATTATTGTTGTCTAGCCTATAATTGGATCAACAGGCATTATTATAGATTTTCCTACCCCCGTTGGCACACACACCGTGGTATGCGTCTACTCCTATTGCTGAAATGCTGGTACATGCATTTATTACATGTCGCTTAGATCAATGTAACAGTCTTTTACACGGCCTTCCAAATTCGCAGATAAACAAGCTTCAAAGAATTCAGAACTCTGCTGCAAGATTAATCACTCTTTCACGCAAACATGATCACATAACTCCAACTCTCCGTGATCTGCATTGGCTGCCTATCAAGTATCGTATTGTGTATAAAATATTACTTCTGACTTATAAATGTCTTCATGGTACTGCGCCAATCTATCTTCAAGATCTAATCAAACAATATACACCTTCACCCAATCTTCGTTCTTCATCTCTATCGCGTCTTGTCTGCTCTTCAACGTCCACTCAGTATGGTCAACGTTCCTTCTCTGTGTCAGCTGCAGAACTCTGTAATAATATTCCACTTCATGTGAAAAATGCAAAGACTATATTTCAGTTTAAGAAATCCTTAAAGACTCATTTGTTCACAAAGGCTTTTTAATTGTAGTCCATATCCATGTATTTGTTTGTTATTATGTTTTTATGTTAAAGCGCTTAGGGATCTCGATGTTAGGCGCTATACAAATATGGTTATTATTATTATTATTATTATTGCAAATCGAATAAAATAACAAGGTAATAACATGCTATGATTGTATTCATAGCCTTCAGACTGCATAGTCAGCGGGTTCATATCGCATATATATGTGGTTAGGATTCCGTAGAATGATATATTGTGTTTATGTAGCTCAAGTATGATTTATTAGTTATTGTGTTAATAGATAACGATGTAATTGACCCTGAAAACGTATTATATCAAGTATGACTTTAAGTGCAATCTATAAATCACATTGGGTGCATAGTATAAATGATATGATTCGAAATGGCTTAAATGAATTCAATATAATATTAAAGCAGGAATATCAATTTTATAAGGATTAATATTGTTTGCTATTGTTTTGTAATTTATTACATCAGCATTTCTTTTCTTAGAGTCCTTGGCGTGTATATTTTCGGGACCAAATGTATAATAGTGCGAGTAAAATGATGTGACACGAACTAAATAATTTCAACATTTGTAGCATGACATGATTTTAAAGTGTTACCAATATGAACAACCATATTATAATTGACCTCATATATTACTTACTTGCCCAAAGAAGAGTTTAAAGACACCCCACAATGCATTGCGTTTTTGCAAAATGCCCAAATTATGGTCTCCAATTTGTCTCAGTTCTCATAGAGCAGACATATGCACACAATCATGGCTTCATAGCACGTTCATCGTTGGAGCTCTTATATCAGGTTCTAGTTTACATCAATGAATAATCTAGTTATCAGTGTTCCTTTCTCTTATTTCGAAAACTTAAGACCTCGACAAAGGCATCGTGTGAGAAAACTTTAGTTGGCTGGCGTTCGCGCAATGCATTGTGGGAAGACCTTAACATCTTCTTTGTTACTTGCCTGTCTTCATGCATGAACAATTCTGATGACTTTTATCGTCGGAGCTCTTATATTAGGTTCTAGTTTACATCAATGAATAATCTAGTTATCAGTATTCCTTTTTCTTATTTCTAAAACTTAAAAGCTCGACAAAGGCATCATGTGAAAAAGCTTTAGCTGGCTGTCGTTCGCGGAATGCATTATGGGAAGACCTTAAAATCTTCTTTGTTACTTGCCTGTCTTCATGCATGAACAATTCTGATGACTTTTATCAATTACAAGACAAGATCCATGCTCGTATCAGCCCCACAGTGAGGAAAATAATATGAAACGTCAGTCACCGCTTCCGTGCCATTAAATAGCAATATTATGCGCAGGTAGTTGTCAACGAAATTTCATGTGGGAAAGTATCCTCATTTTGCTCTATACTAGTCCTGGATGTCTGTTTTCGACTTTAACAAAAGAAAGTCATACGCTTTGCTTATGTCCTATAGAGTGATTTCTAATTATTGTTTGACCCAGCATGCTAGAGATAGACATTTGGATGAATCCTTTTGCACAATTTGGTATCAAATTTGCCATAAAACAACAAAGATAAGCCATGATTAGCACTGATTAAAACATCAACACACTACGCGGGAGAAAAGACTGAAGATTACCAAGCACATATCCCGTATTTGTCCCGTATTGATCACTGCACATTTTCCCCCTGCACGGGGATAATATTCAAATATAAACTGTCATGTATGGGTAGTATAATAGCATAGCACGTTTGCAATGTTCTAGTTGATGCGTGATCGATATACCCAGCGGTCATCCAGGCCATTCAATGCCATACACAGCATTTTTTCTTTAAATGGTGCTAATCATCATGACTTATCTTTGTTATTATGTTGCAATTTGGGTAAAATTTTGCAAACACGATTCATCCAAATGTCTATCTAGCCTGTTCGGTCAAAAATAGTTGGAAGTCATTTTATAGGACATAAACAAAGTGTATGACTTTCTTTTGTTGAGGTCTTAACTACGCAATATGTTCATTACAGAGTGTTCTTGCAAATCTTTTTTATTGGTGGCAAATATGACTGTCGCACGTATCATCAGAGGCATAGGCAATGGGAAAAGTATGATTGTTGGCATAAATCTACTTTGAAAAATATGAAGATGCTCTGTTCTGTTTTCATTGGTCTATAAATGGGTTGACATGTGACGTCATGTTGGGCATTTGGTCGGCTGTTGCTATTGTTCTTTACCAGGCGGTGTGCGCGCGCATTCTAGGACCCGTGCTTTTAAAACTCGCGCCAAAGCATTATAAACGGCAATAAGGCATAGCGGACAGTGTTGTGGTCATATGCTGTTCCCTTAAGCATGTGTCGACAGTCCAGTCCCTTCGACCGTTACTTTTGCTGATAAACAATTCCTGTCACCCCATCTATAGCACTTCCATTGTCAGATGGCCATTGTCTTGTTTGTCATATCGTAACAGATACCCACGTGTTCAAATCTAAGGAAAAGTATTGCACTTGCAGAGTTTAGAAACGTTGATTCCGTAAGGGACGACAAACAAGACTAACGGTCAAATGATGTAACGTAAGTAACCAATAAGCCTTTTAGTACATTATTGCATTCTGACGATGGCAGAGGTCAAATGTCCCAACAAATTGCCAATAGTGATCGCCACACCGAATCGGATTTGGATGGATACATATTCATATGGTCTCAATGCAGTCTTAATGTAATCTTCAACTGAAATCACGTGCATCATGCCAATGGTGTAATTTAAATTAATTCGAGGAGGAACATGACAAATATAACAGTTATTATTGTTTTTATTGTATTTTTATTCATTACATGAGACAGCGCAAAAATATTCGTATTGTGACAATAAGAGTTTAAGCACTATCCAGTATCAAATATTCAATTCACCTGAGATCGTACTTACTATCGCATGTCATGCGTATATAGCAAGTTCTGATGACTTTTCGAAGACAAGATATATGCTCACAATTATGCCCCAAGAGTCAGGAAAATAATATTTTATAAAAGTCAGTCATTGCTTGCGGACCATTACCTTACTTCCGTACTGTAATTATAGCACTATTTTTCGCCGATAATTTTCATCAAAATTACCTGTGGGAAATAAACCGTATTAAATTTACTCTTTCCTTTATAAATCATATTATCAGTTCCCGGATGTACGTCATGGACACATGTATGTTCCTTGTATTTTTCAATGTATTGAGTGCTCAATGTGAAGCAGGCGCGAAACCGGGGGGGGGGGGGGGGGCTATTTGCTGTGGTTGACAGGGGCATTGAAAGTCGTATCCTTAAAGGATGTTGTATTGTATATAAACAGGGTAAAGGTTTGAACCCATGCATACTTCACGTTATTTATAATCATGATGTGGATTATAGCCTATTCAAAAGGATTTGTTATGTAACCTTATATAGTAGAAATAAGTCTACGTATACGTTAGGAGGAGTGCTTACGGCTAAAATCTCTAGTTGAGATTAAGTAAACTGACGGATTAAAGCAACTGCAAAAGCAGGTGTAGTAGGAGACACCTTGGAGACATAGTCCGCCCTGTAGGATGGTATAGGGCATTCATCTCTACACGCAACACTAGTTTCGCGTTTCATTCCGTGTATGTCTATAGAGGCCGGACTATGGCTCTAGAGGGCTCCTTTCACACCGGTTACATATTAATATACATTTATTTAAAGGTGGAACCCCCCCCCCCCTCTTTTTACAGCTGCCATCTTTAATGTGCCAATGGACCGAGACAAATATACGAGGGTCATTCAATAAGTTCTACCTCCTACCCCATAACTTTATTATTATATGTGCCAGTCTTATCAAATATCACACGATTGTAGCTTGAAACCTTAGCTACACATCCAATGTAAATTGATCTGAGTACTGGTTGTACTTTTCCGGACATGCAGTGAGAACCAAACCTTGATTTAGTGTGACGGAAACGGATGAAAAACAGCAAAATATCGCCGAAGTGCTTTTCAATTGGCCTATTGTAAGAGGCAAAACATACCTATCGGTCAATTATAACCGTCCTAAAATGTCAGATATCTCTTTAACAGACTGTTAACAATAAAGTTGACAGATTGGTTTGGAAATATGCCCTCTGATTAGCCAGATCCAGGTCAGGACAACTATTCAGCTTACCCCTCCCCTAGAGAACCCTGTAAAAGTAATATTTGACTTTCATGATAACTAAGCGATCTTCAATATATCGAACTAAATGGAGGGATTTAAAGTCTGTCAAAGCGATAATTTTCTATCATTGACTACCCAATTGACTATTCTGAAGGTTGCACATAAGTAAAATCATAAAGTGACTATTATGGTAAAGATTTAACATTCGAGGCATCATTGTGGTTTAAGTTGTAACAACGAAAATTTGACTGATGGCAGTATTTTGGTATGCCAAAGGCATAGCAATACATTTGAGTTGATAGTACACTATTTGCAAGCCTACAAGAGTTAATATTGTTTACAATCTTATCTATACATGATGATACTGTAATATATTCATATATCATTCATTCATTTCCATTTTCAGTATTTAAATCATGCTCTTAAATCTAACCATACAATACGAAAAAAAAACCCGAAAACTTGTGTATATTTTTAAGGTAATTTTCTGTGTCCGTTGTCCAAAATCTCTCTCTGGCTTTGACCGCGCCATAACAAAAGTCAAACAGATATCAATTATCATTTACTACACATTTGTAGCTATGATTTAGAGCTATAATCAAGACAAATGTCATGAGGTTGACATTAATATTAGCGATGTTATATGGGAGGAGGTAGAACTTATTGAATGACCCTCGTATATAGTTAATTTATTTTGAATTCAATGGATTGTAATAACGATACAAGATATTTAACTCGGAAGAGAATAGCAATTGTATGCCTTTGCTTGTTGTTGAACCTGGCCGTTTACTTCCATTTGTTATAAGCCGAAGCTTAAGTCTAAAATATTTAAACAAACTGAATAAGTATGGTATCGAGTTTACCACGACTAACTAAAATGAATGTAATTATGCTATCCATATACTTTTACCAAATGACTTATATCCAAATAATGTTTTTATTTTAAAACGTGATATGTGCAGTAGAGTTATAACATGGTAAGAGAAACTAAAACAACTTTAAAGGAGCACTGAGAGATACGTATGGGAGTGCGCCCTCAATTGTCCTGGAAATCACTTTTTTTTGCATCTACTTAATATACTTTCCCACAAATTATTATATTACAGGGTTCCTACGTACCTTTGTCAATTGAAACAATTTATTTTTTCTAAACCTTTTCAGTGCCACTTTAAGACACTCGGTAAATATTCCAATTAGAACCACGAATTAATTCTATTATGCTCATTTGACAATATATTTTGTGGAGACAAGAGTATTTAGAGCCTCCATTAAATTTGATGAAGTGTCCAAATAGCAATAATTTGGTACAAGAAAATATCCATGTACGCCCAGAGGCGATGAATTCATTCTAAATGTTTACAAAGTCATATTGCATCAACGCAATAATTCCGTATTATAACATATGCGTCACAGGTTCAATAACATAAAGCTGAAATAGGCATCGATTTTAATAATAATGAATTGAAGGTTGCCGTTCGGGAAGACCCGTGTAAGTTATGAGAGTCTCGTAATAACGAAGTGTCATTGGCTCCAACCTTTACACGCTCTACGTGTATACTGCTGATATTAATAGTCTCCTCGCCTCATTCACAAGGCCACTATGTATTCATGTGTATTTATTTATATAGATTAGGAAGCACATGTATGCGGGACTATCAATATTATTACGCTGGCAAATTGTGTTTTAAAATCTAAATTTCAAATATGTACTCACAATCAAAAGCTATTAGGGTTATTAATCTACCAGATTATCCATAGACTTCAAAAGAGGGTTGAGTATAAAGAGTACACGGCATTGTTTCTACCAAATTGAATTCACGATTATTTTGACAAGTTTTTATTTTGTTTATTGTAATTCATTTTTGTTTGCTAATAGTACTATTCAGTTTACATTCATAGATTATGTGCACTATTTAATGTAAACGACTAAACAACAAATCTTTTACAAACAAATGCGGACTAAAGAGTTTTGCTTTGTAACTTCTAAATCTTTACGCATAGCCAAGGAGTATATATAATAGGAGGGGACACTTAGCTCATTTGCATATTTGCTCATTAATATGATTAACCCCGCGAACCCAGTCAAAGGTTGCAGATAATGCCCTCTGGAGAGTCAAGGGGACTTTCTTTTGTTCTCTAACGACAGCGTTGGGACAGCGCATGAAGTTTCTTGTACAGAGTTGGCGATGAGCGATTGAGAAGTATAACAAAAGCATACATAAACAGATCGTAACATGAATAATGCAATGCAACAGGTCACACAACGTTCAGTCGAGCGACCGTATAAACAGTATACAAGATGCCATTTATTGTGTTCGAAATGTCAACGCCTTTACCATTCTTTCCAAAATAAGGAGTATAATCACATTACAAACACATTTTGTGCGAGAGTAACATATAAATATGGTTTAAAATGTCAAAAATAGCACGATACAAATCCGTTCGTTATAAATAAAAGAATCAATGGTTCAATAATAAAACTGACACAATTACACTCGTCGATCTCTGTGGCGTGCACACGTTGGCCGTATCGTTTGCAATCGGCAATCACGAGTTCGAATCTCCGTGTATTCGTTGTTGTTTTCTATTTTTTTTGTTTTTTTAAAAATAAAAAAACTTGATTGTGGATGTATGTAACATCATTTTTATGTCAATTTTTATAATTTATAAAGGCCGCCAATGCTTTTATAGTTTTTTCTATTCTTTTTTAATCTATTTTTCTATCTATCATTTATCTCTGGATTTATTTAACTTTATAATCTAAACAAATTAAAATGCGTAAAACAATATACTATTGCTCGATAAATAAGTGATTGAAGTTGAGTTCACTTTGATAATGATAGCATACCAGTGTGCCCAACCATTTCTCCTTTGCACACTTTGTTTAAAATACATTCAGAGATGTCATTTTTATAGCTTGTTATAGCTAGGCTAATATACAACTGTAAGCTATTTGGATACACAAAGCAAACACATTTCCAAAACAGGCCATAGCCAATCGTACAATGAGAAAGGAGACCGTTTATACCAATGTTAAATCTACCATGATTACCATTTTTTTAAACCTGTACAACCGATGAATTTCTAGAAAATCTTTGGTACAACTTTATTTCAAGAAAGTTAGTCCTTGTACCAAATGTAGCTAGCTTTAATAAACGAATTGGGAGACGCAATATTCATGTCGAAATATGTGGAAAGGCAATCAGACAACTATTGATAGACGCGATCAAGTCTTGTACCTTTGAAGGGTGATTACGGGCACGTATGAGTAAAGTGGATTCCCTCTATAATGAACCAAAATTTTAATTTCAGTGCCAAAGATCTTGAAAAAGGTTACAGGGGACATTCTCGCTTCGACGATGCTCCTATGCGTAGGTCAACTGAAAGCCCGGTCCGATGGTAGACTTCGAATCTCCAGAATCTCAGGAGATATGTACACATTTTCTCATAATACTTGATACTGCTACGCTTCCAATCATTAGATGGTTATAGCATATGCACGGCGCAAAGTGCACGGTGTCTCATTTAGGCCCACAGGCCGGGCGGGCTTGTGAGTGCTCAGAACCGGGACTATTAACAATACACTCAATTTAAAAAAAATTCAAAACACCGGATTCTACTGTCGCTCTGTTATGGTCGTATAGTCGGCCCCCGGTATTCCACCGTCACTCTGTTGCAAGTAAGTGTAGGCCTTATATTCGCCACAACATGTGGGCACTACCGTATAGTTTTATTGACTGTACATCATGCCTTTCGTCGGTATACAACTCGGACTTTTTACTGTCTGATAAGTCCACCCCTCCCCCTCCCTATGGCCCTGTTTAAAGCTGGCTACGCCAGGATTCGCGCATGTTGGATGTGCCGGCCCGCCGCGCGCCAGTCGGGTCCGCATTGCGGCGGCGTTAGTCACTCTCGATCATAGTTCGGCGTGGCCCCTCGCTACACGGCTCGATCCTCATGGCGGCAAGTTATTATCACATCAAACCACTTCTGGATGTTATCATCAATGGCAATGCATTGTCGGCTGCTTTAGTCAAAATTAAATATTATATACCAAGGGATATACAACTGTCACTGGATATACCCACTTTGCCTATCCCGTCAACGCCTGAATCTTTTCCGTGAACTTTTCCTGATTGGGCTTTTCCACCCCCAAACTGGCCGGAGCCCGGGTGTTAGATCTACGGTTGATTAGCGCATTACAAGAAGTTGTGTCACTTGCCATGCAGCACATACTCATTAGGCACTTGTCCAAAATTTTTGTGGACAAATCCAAAGCGATCGGACGCATGCGTAGAAAAAAATGTTGTCCCCTTGACTCTCCAGAGGGCCTTTTTGATATTCAGACGATGGCGGACATAGGTTCGTGTGACGAATATTCTAGGTGAAATTCGATGTGGGAACGCTCGGACTGTAGGGAACGATGATATTTCTGACTTCAACAGCGCCTGGGCATCGTTCGGGGACCGTTTGATTATCACTCAGGTCGTGTCAGTATGAAATTAGGTAAAACACTCCGACATAAAATTGAAATCCACGGAGATTCAAAGATTACGGCCGTTCGTGTCCACTATGGTCTGGTACTTTTCATTTTCGACTTCACAAATGACGTATATTCATTGATATGATTATTCATTGTATATTCATGTACGTCGATGCTTTCGGCGATTCGAACAATACAGTGTCAGCCGCCTGGCATAGCGTTAGCAGCTGCCATGGCTACTAATGGATCAATATGGATTAGCTTACATGTTCATTTCAAAAGGTTTGTGAATAAATAGTACATCTTCATCTTTTTACCAAATTAAGTTATGATAACTAGTTGTGGGGGAGGGCAGGTTATCCACTGATTCCTGCGACTAGTGCGCAAGAAGAACATATACATCTACTGGTGTTTCTTAACACTTTCTACGCGGCTATTGGTTGTACCATATACAAAACTGAATTTTATGAAACCTTTCCCAACTTTCATGGTCTATCTCATAACGTAACATAACATAACATAACATAACATAACATAACATAACATAACATAAATGCATTTGTATAGCGCCACTACATCAAGAACGCAGCGCGTGTGAAAAAACAGAAAAAGCAAACAATGTAAAATACAGTGAAAGCAGTAACACAAAAACCTGAAAACCAATGGCAGAATGACAAATTAGATTGGATATAAATGATTCTTTAAAGCCTTCTTGAAAATACCTAAAGAGTTCGATTCCCTGATGGTGACATTGAGAGTGTTCCAGATGTGAGGAGCAGAAATGGAAAAAGGATCTCAAGGATTACTGAACCAATAATAGGCATGTTTGGACTTATTGTAATGCATTTATCATGATGATTCCAAATATGGTGATGATATTCAATAAATTTGACATTTTTGAAACATTTTTTTGCAATTTTGAAAACTGCCGCGTGGAAAGTGTTAAATTCAGTCAAATACTCACAAACTCTCATGTTCAAAAATGAAATCTGCTTCTTGCCATGAATCTGGCATGATTTTATATATTCCCCAAAACATACAATATCGATATGTGGTACATACATTTAATCTTCATATTTAGCCAGCAAAGAGACAATCATTGATTGCGTCGTCTTTTTTTTCAAACCGTGGACAGGTACCTCCCGTTAAAACAACCAGAATTCTGTCACATTGAATTAAGTTGTTAAGATTTATTTATTGTGTTGGCAATGATTTGCTACAGGTTCGTTCAAATTGCCCTGTAGCCGTTTGGTCACGTGACTAATAATTGGGACCTCCATCCTGTTTGCAAACATACGAAACATTTTATTACCGCTGGCTATACAGACCTACACACACAACTAGAGGCTTGTATAGCGGTAGAATTCAATTACATTTTTGAGTTAGGGTTCAAGGGACTCCAAGTGTTATTCAAAGACAATTTTTTTTTTATCTATTCGTCAATTGATTCTAAAAAGACTTAAAAATTGAAGATAAAAACCTATGGGAACTCTCTTCCATGACCAAATCGATTAAGTGGATCTATTAAAAATGTTGACCATGTTGACCGAGGCTTGCCGAACTGACTAGAAATTACGAATATATTTATTCCGCGCTATCAGAAAAAATGTCAAAAGCAATTTGTATATTGAAAATATGTGGTACCCGGCTGATTCTAGGAATCTAAATAAGCCTTCGTATAAAGAGTGTTGTTATGTTAGTTATTAATGTTTAACGCATAGTGTAGTTAGTTACCATGGTTTCGAATGGATCTATATTTAGTCAATCAAAAAAATAAAATGAAGCCAACTATGATTGATTTGTATTTAATCAGATCTATATATAAAAAACTGGTTTATGGCTATGATTTGTGTGTACACATTATAATAAATGTCTACCGCAGGTCTCGTTCGATTGATCTACAGATATTTCGTCAAAAACTCCCTTTTTCTTTGGAGCCAATATTGTTTGCAAAAAACATGATTCAATTTGTTTTATTATTACCCAAATAACATCCTTGTTTTCCAAAGATTACGTCTCAGGCCTACGCGGCCAGGATTAAATCCTTGCTTTTAGAGAAAAATGCGCTAGATTGCACCAACTTCTTTATTCTTCTACATAACCTTTATTGGGATCTCCAATTGTTACACTGTTCTAAATGAGGAAGTCCCAACCTTAATATCCGCTCAATATTTTTTGGAATTAAATGAATTAAAAAGCGCAACCTATATGCAATATTTTAACCATCTTGTTATCAGCACACACTTGAAGTTCTGACAATTATATGAATTATATTAATATTGCCATGCTGAAAGTAGAGTATTTGATGTTATTTGGAGCGTAAATAATAGCCTTTGGTCACCATATAAAATAACTAATGCAAATGCAAATATACGTAGCTGAAACGTCAGAATGCAAAATTAACAAGTTCAATAGTAAACGGATAGTGGTAAGAATTATATGGTAAGAATTATATCAAATTTCTTATATGGATACTACACTCTTAGAAGGTCAGGATCAAATATGAGACGAAAAGGATCAATTTTGATCCAGAAGCGGTATCACATATGAGCTTACCCTTTCCGGATCAAAGTGATCCGACAAGCAGGATCAAAAAGTTTGATCCGAAATGGGATCAAATATTTCTGTCAAATGATACTGAAACGGATCAAAATAATGATCCTGCTTGTCGGATCACTTTGATCCGGAAAGGGTAAGCTCATATGTGATACCGCTTCTGGATCAAAATTGATCCTTTTCGTCTCATATTTGATCCTGACCTTCTAAGAGACCCACTGCAGACTATATATTGAGTGCAGTAAGCTTACTACATCGTGTAGGCCTAGTACATCGCAGTGATCGTGACATTTTGTGAGGAGCATTTTGACCGAAAATCGTACTGATGGCACTGGTCAGGTACAAGAAATTTGTTCACAAGAATAGAGCATGTTCAAACATAAAAAATAAAACTACTTTACCGACAAAATCATGTAACATTTTACAGATTAGACTGGATAACTTACCGCGGTATTTCACCCTTGTTTCAATGGCGACCGAATTCAAAAGATCGTCTGCTTGTCGTCTATCGGTTTGCGAAAGAGTGACGTCAGTCACCTATTGACCAATGAACTTTTTCATCGAATTGATCCGGAAATCAGATCAAAGTTGATCAAGGTGAATTTGAACCGTTTGTTGATATCTATCTGGAAACGGATCAAAACGATCCGAAAACGGATCAAAACGATCCGAAAATGATCCTTAAAGGATCAAAACAAAGTGAGCCGGAAATCTACTCATGTATTTGATCCTGACCTTCTAAGAGTGTAGTATACTAATCATAAGGTTGTGAGTTCTAGCCCCGCTGGTGCCAATGGGTTTTTGTCCTTAGGCAAGGCACTTAGTCTACATTGCCTATTAGGGGGTTACTTTAGACGATAAATTTCTCAACAACTTTATAATTTAATATTTTAGGTAGGATATATATTTTTAGAATTAAAAGTCCATTTATTACATGTATAGTTCCTTTTTTGATGATTGTATATAGGGGTTATGTATGTTTGTTCATGTTGGTTTATGTCGCAACTTGGCGCTGATTTAGCTGCTGCCGCGACGTTGCATTGTTTAAAATTGTATTTAATTTGTAATGTTGTGACAATTCAGCCGGTCGGCTGCATTGACAATAAAAAATGTAGACCTTTATTATTTATTATTATTAGAATACCTCAATTATGCTACATATTGTTCTAGTAGTAGATTTTCTAGATATTATTATGGGCGTTTGACGAAGTGAGATATAATTCCCTAGTTTATAAATACAAAATTAATACATTTGAACAATAATTCTTTTGGACGGCTCAAATTTCAATTTCAAGATTTTTTTCTCGTAATTGCCACTAATAATATGATGAAATTAGATTATATCAAATTATCTAGTTTACCAATATTACGTCATAATCATCACTATTCACTATTCATGTTAGTACAGATACGAGGCATACATTGGGTTTTTGTGTGCGTAATACTTTTTCTATGCAGTTTCTATACGTCTAACAAGATAACAGCACCATGTATTAGAAAAAGGGATTTGCACACATCCATTCGGTGTAGGAAATATCCTACTCCTACCAGACAGCCTTTAGTGGGTTCAATACAAGAAGAAAAAATGTGTTGATTTGTATATCCAAAGATATTATTAAATTTTAAAGCGTTCCGTGATTGATTACTAAAATTAAGTTCTGATATAAAAACCAACAGCTACACTATCAATCACATTCACACTTTTGAAGGCAATGTATATATTTATAATTTTGTTAAAGGACAATCGCAACCAAAGACTGGGTTCTCTCGAAGAGAGAACTTTCAATTGCCTGTGCGGTGTCCATTAACCATTGCATTCATACCTTTGTAGAAAACATCATCAATCAATCGCAATCAACACAGAATATGTTTCATTTATGTTACACTGTTGTGAAGAACAGTAAATACCTACAACTGCCTGCATTTTCTTTTAGACATCACGATCAATGGATTATACAGCATATAATAAGGGGAAAACACCATTGATCGCTTTCACAGTGTCAAGGGAACACAGTGTATGTTTACCGAATCCAGCATTACCTTGCAGACCAACTCTACCAAGTTAGAGTAGCACTGTTTGATTTGACCAATCAAACTGTATTTCCTTCCAGACAACGCCATCTATCGCTTTCCTGATATATAGGGCCACATCGCCAATTTAACTTAGGTTTCCAATCCCTTGTAAACAACTGGGTTGGTACAGCATAGTGCTCATTTACCATTACCTGTACTACCTTATAGACTACATTTCGTTTACAATATTTAGGCATCGCAAGTTATATTTTCCACTCTCTACAATTCCAAAAATGTATTGGAAATGATTATTAGAGTTACAAATCAACTATTATTTAAGACTTGCATATGTCCAATAAGCAAATGATAGATCAATATTGTCTGAAATGGAGTTTTACAAATACATCTATGTCATCAAGAGGTGTTTTTTCTTCTTTTGTCTTGTATTATAAAATGACATCAGCCAATTCGAATGAACGCAGTATTGGTTTTCTTGATGACTGTATCATTTGAATATCTACACATTTTATAAAATATAAAAGCGTTCCGAAATCGGTTCCGAAATAAGGTTAAGACATAATACTAATTAAAGGAAAACTCAGTGATGCAATTGACACGTGACACATGCATGTTAACAAAAGGCTGCAGGTTCGTTTAAAAAAGACTCAGTGTGCATATGCCAAGGTCTCTATCCCCTCAATATCGATCACTTTGACAGACTTTAGGCGCACTGTGTACTTTTTTCCCAATGTTTTCATTCATTTGTAGAAAACACGTTTATCACATAGTCGGGGAGAACAGTAAATATTTACCCTGAGACGAATTCCTCTAAGTATTTGCCACTGCTTTCGTACGCTTTAAAAAACACGATAAATGGCATTTACTGTGTTGGAGGAATATAACATACATTTAGCCAATGCTTGTAAAACCTTGTAGAAATACCATTGATCACTTTCACAATGTAATGAGAACACAATGTATATAGCGTAGCACTGGTTGATGTTACTAATCGCCTGGAGTTCCTTCCAGACACCACAATCTACCGCTTTCCTGATTTCGAAGGCCACATCGCCAATTTAACTTAGGTTTCCAATTCCTTATAAACAACTGGGTTGGTACAGCATAGTGTTTATTTACCATTACCTGTACTACCTTATAAACTACATTTTGTTTACAATATTTAGGCATCTTACGTTATATTTTCCACTCTTTACAATTCCAAAAATGTATTGGAAATGATTATTAGAATTACTAATCAACTATTATTAAAGACTTCATATGTCCAATAAGCAAACTATAGATACATCAATGCCATCACGAAGTGTGTGCTTTCTTTTTTCGTATATTATAAAATGGCAGTAGTCATTTCGAATGAACGCAGTATAGGTTTTCTTGATGACCTTTATCATTTGAATATTTACACATATTATTAAATATAAAGGCGTTTCGTGATCGCGTCCGAAATAAGGTTAAGCCATAATACTAATTATGGGGAAACTCAGTGATGCAATTGACACATGAATGTTAACAAAAGGCTGCAGGTTCGTTTAGAAAAGACTCAGTGTTCGTACGCCAAGGTCTACCCTTGTAGATATCAATATCGATCACTTTGACAGACTTTGGGGGCACTGTGTACGGGTTTTTTTTCAATGTTGTCATTCCTTTTACGTTTAATTGATATCACAAAGTTGAGGAAAACAACAGTAGTTATTTACCCTGAGACGGATTCCTCTAAGTATTTACCACTACTTGCATACGCTTTAAGAAAACACGAGCATTTACAGTGTTGGGGGAATACAGTATGGATTCAACCAATGCTTGTATAACCTTCTAGAAACACTATTGATCTCTGCCACAGTGTTAAGGGAACACAGTGTATGTTTATATATACCGGCATTACCTTGTAGACAACACCACTAAGTAAGAGTAGCACTGTTTCATTTTACCAATCACCTGACTTCCTTCCAGACATCGCCATCTATCGTTTTCCTGATTCCGAGGGCCACATCGCCAATTTAACTAAGGTCTTCAATCCCTTGTTTACTGCAGGGTTGGTAGAGCATAGTGTTCGTTTATTTTGTTTATAAATTTTCATTTTCTTTACTAATTGTACTATTCAGCTACATCCATAAATAAATGTAAAATAGTAAACAACGAATCTTCTACGAAATTGAGTCACACAAAAGAGAATTTTAATTCAATATACATTCAGAAATTGAAGACAATAACTTAGGGGAACTCTATTTCATGGCTATAACGATTGAGTGGATTTTCAAACAAATGTTGACATGTTGACAGAGGCTTGCCGACCTGACTACAAATTACGAATATATATATGTATCGCGTGCTATCAGAAATAATGTCAAGAGAAATTTGTCAATTGAAAAGATGTGGTACCTGATTCTAGGATTCTTAATGAACCTTCGAATATGGAGTGTTGTTTTGTTAGTTGTTAATCTTTAACGCAAAATGTAGCTAGTTACCATGGTTTTGACCGGATCTATATTCAGTCAATCAAATAAATAAAATTAATCCAACTGTGATTAATTTGTATTTGAACTGGTTCAATAAATGATTTTTGTGTACACATTACGAAAATGTCTTATGGCATTTTCATTGATCTACGAGGGTCATTCAATAAGTTCTACCTCCTCCCTCATAACATCGCTAATAGTAATGTCAACCTCATGACATTTGTCATGATTATAGCTCCGAATCATAGCTACAAATTTGTAGTAAATGCTAATTGATATCTGTTTGACTTTTGTTATGCCGCGGTCAAAGCCAGAGAGAGATTTTGGACAACGGACACAGAAAATTACCTTAAAAATATACACATGTTTCTCGGGTGGTTTTTTCGTATTGTATGGTTAGATATAAGAGCATGATTTAAATACTGAAAATGGAAATGAATGAATGATATCTGCATATATTACAGTATTATCATGTATAGATTAGATTGTAAACAATATTAACTCTTGTAGGCTTGCAAATAGTGTACTATCAACTCAAATGTATTGCTGCGCCTTTGGCATACCAGAATACTGCTAATCAGTCATGTTTTCGTTGCTACAACTTAAGCCACAATGATGCCTCGAATGTTAAATCTTTACCATAATAGTCACTTTATGAGTTTTACTTATGTGCAACCTTCAGAATAGTCAATCAGGTAGTCAATGATAGAAAATTATTACTTTGACAGACTTAAATCCCTCTGTTTAGTTCGGTATATTGAAGATCGCTTAATTCTCATGAAAGTTAAATATGACTTTTACAGGGTTCTCTATGGGAGGGGTAAACTGAATGGTTGTCCTGACCTGCATCTGGCTAATCAGAGGGCATATTTTTTCCAATCCAATCAGTCAACTTTATTGTTTTCAGTCTCTTAAAGAGATATCTGACATTTAGAACGGTTATAATTGACCGGTAGGTATGTTTTGCCTCTTACAATAGGCCAATTGAAAAGCAATTCGGCAATATTTTGCTGTTTTTCATCCGTTTCCGTCACACTGAATCGAGGTTTGGTTCTCACTGCATGTCCAAAAAAGCACAACCAGTACTCAGATCAATTTACATTGGATTTGTAGCTGAGGTTCCAAGCTACAATCGTGTGATATTTGATAAGACTGGCTCATATAATAAAAAAAAGTTATGAGGTAGGAGGTAGAACTTATTGAATGACCCTCGTACATTAATATTTTGTCGAAAAAATCACCCTTTTTTCCCCTGGATTCAATAGTTTTGACCCCAAAACCAAAGATTACGTCGTAGGCTTACACGGCCATGATTAAAGCCTACATTTTAGTGAAAATTACAATATCACACCAAATTCCTCATGTTTCTGGATTGGGATCTCTAATTTTGACACTGTTTTAAATGATGACGTCAATAATGTCTTCCCTCAATTTTGGTGTGAATTAAATTAATTAAAAAGCGTATCCTATATACAGTATTTCAACCGTATTGTTATTAGCCCACACTTGAAGTTCCGACATTATAAGGTTATATTAATATTGCCACATTGAAAGTAGAGTATCTGGGTTTTTTTGGAGTTTAAATGATAGCTTTTGGTCACCCAGTAAATGCAAAATGCAAAATGCATATACACGCAGGTGAAACGCGAGGCTGCAAAACTAACACGTTCAATAGTAAACGGATAGTGGTAAGGATTTTTATATCAAATTTCTTGAAATACCAGAATGCAGGGCAGACTACCTCAATTCTGTTACATGATCAGTATTCTTTTACTCATGTTTCAATAATATCTCCATTTATTTAATTTATATCGAACTTTTTAAGATTTAGTGTATAAAGAAGTGAGGTACTAATTCACAGGTTTATATCACAAAATTATTTAATAGGTACATTAATTCATTGTGAGGACGTTTGTCGAATGGTACGGCGTTTCTTTTTTCATCGAATATCAGTGTTTTCTTCTAATCATCACTATTCACTATTCATTTTAAATACAGAATACGAGGTTCAATTTGGGGAAGAAAGGTCGCATGACATACCTTCTATACGGTTTGTTTTTGCTACTAAGGTATAACAGAATAACAGCACCATGAATTAGAAAATGGGATGTGCAAAACATCCATTCGGTGAAGGAAATATATTTCTTCTACCAGACAGACTTTATTGGTTGCAATAATAGAACACATTTTTTGTGTTGTGAAAACAATTTGTTGATGGGTATATCCAAAGATATTATTACATTTAAAGGCGTTCCGTGATTGATTGCTAAAATCAAGTTCTGACATAACACCAACAGTAACACTATCACTCAATTCACGCTTTTGAAGGAACTCAATGTATATATATTTAATTTGGTTAAAGAACAATCGCAACCAAAGATTTCATTTCCTTGTAAAAAGAACTATCAATTGTTTTCACAGTGCATATTTATCATTGCCTTCATAATCTACTATTTTATCGATCAATCGCAATCAACATAAAATACGTTAATGTTTAACCAATACCTGCATTTCTTTAAGACAACACGATCAAAGGCATTTACTGTGTTGGAGGAATACAGTATACGTTTAACAAAAGCTTGCGTAATGTTGTAGAAATAACTTTTATCGCATTTACCAATACCGGCATTTCCGTGTAGAGAACTCCATCAAGTTAGGAATAAAATAAATTGCTCTTGATCTTAATACTATCCACGCGGTTATTAGTTTTACCATAAACAAAACAGATTTTTCACAAACCTTTCCAAATTATCAGTCTATCTTAATTAAGTCTATCTTAAGGGGTTACTGAACCTATACTAGAAATGATTCCAAATATGGTGATGAAATTCCATAATGTTGACATTTTTGCACTACTTTTGGGAATATCGTCTGCAGCCGCCTGCCGCGTGTAAAGGGTTAATACATTTACATAGTCGGCAAGTCATTTCTACTATCATTGGCTATCAAAATATATGACTCTCAATATCTAGTTGATGTAAATCTCGCCTGGCGGGCATGTAGTACATATCGCCCATGCATGTAAAACTACCCCTGTCAAGCCTGTCTTGCGCACTCACCATACCACGTCAAAGCAGGGTAGTTGAACTACATGTAGTACGGTTCATAGACATCCCCGGGCATACATCAAAGTATCACCATAGATACATGTCGTTATAATATACGTTGCGTATTCAGTTTTATGAGCATTGATACTGATTTATAGCATTGGATTCTATAGTTATTGTGCAACCTGTCCTGGAAAAGGGGTGGGATTTGGCTTTTGATCACATCGCATCATCATGTACAATTGGGTTTCGTATCCATAAATCCTGAATGGAATATACCACGAACAAAAGCTTTCATCATTTTGTGTATACTATAAACTGACTATTTCCTGCAGAAAACCAAGTTGATGGCAACCGCGAAACACGTTAGCAAGATACGGCACCAGAACCAGTCGGACAAAATACAAGCACAAAACTCTGAGTCAGCAGCAAACGTCACCGCACGCAGTAACATTACGACCGACACAAAACGATAACACCAAAGACATGACCTACAACACATTCGTTAGCAGACGACAGAACCAGATGCAATTGTGACACATCGCGGCCAAAATTGTAAGCAGACAATAAAATAAATCTTAAAGCGCCACAGCAGGATTTTACAAATGACCACCAACGCTACCACCGGACTTCCGTACTATATGACATCCGTGGATACTGCCGCCGAAACCAATCACAACGATCACCATCATGGTAACTCGCATGAAACTCACGCAGAAGAATATCACCTTCATGTACATTATGTCATATTTACAAGTTGGTGGTATATTGTCGCACTTGCAATTGCCGAAGTCGTTGTGTATTTAATTACACTTTTGATAATTCGCTGGATGACATTAACACGAAGCCGACAGAAGAGAAGTCATTTTACGTGGAGATATTCTGGAAATACCCTTCGTGTTTGATCAATGTGTACAAATCAAAAGTGAGCAAACTATATTTTGTATAATCTCGCAACGGATGAAATTAGCAACATTCAGCGATATGTTGATGATATTTTGCAAGATCAGCAACATAAGGTATAATATGATATACCGCTTGAATATTCACTCAATATGAAATGACAAAAGGGGCATACTGCCTTGAATGCCATATGAAAATCCCGCCGAATGTTCATGAATATGCATAAGAGGAAACATCCGCTTTTTATATAATTAGTAACTTGACAAATCGTTATTTTATGTCTAAGAACTATTACGTGATATACACTATGAAAGTATGACATTAATCCTAAAGAGTGACGCGTGATGCCATTTTTAAGATGAGGAAGTTAACAAACTTTAAGTCCCTCTGGAAAACTTTGATACAAATATAAAATCCAAGCTCCCATCATTTTTTGTATCACTAGTGTTGATAGATATTGACAGCATAATTGAAATGTTAAAACCAAGGTTATGTCATTTAAGGACACCCCGGGTTAAATAAATATAACGGCAACATTTAAATACAAAAAAAATGTTCAGAGGCCACCATGAGGTAGTTAAAATACTTGTTGACACCCTCTACGCGGTAGTCGTCTCCAGACGACAGTTCTTAAAATTCCACAAAATGTTTCAAACATGTCAAAATTATTGAATTTAGAAATGCATTAAAATAAGTATAGAAATGCCTATAGTATTGGTTCAGTAATCCTTGAGATACATTTTAAAAATAAGTATAGAAATGCCTATAGTATTGGTTCAGTAATCCTTGAGATACATTTTTGAAATGTGGAAAGGTTTCTGAAAAATCTGTTTTGCATATTATGGTAAATAAAACCGTAGCCGCGTGGAAAGTGTTAACATTATTGTAAAATATTAATTGCAATCAACGGATATGGTGAGAAACGACACATTCTTGTCTGCGTGCCGTATGAGAAGAATGAAAATCGGTACGAAAGAGGATTAGTTTTGTCTATATTAGATAGTAGATCAACATTATTATACACTTTCCTACACCCATTGGCACACCCACCCAGGTGTGCGTCTACTCCTATTGCAAATCGAATAAAATAACAAGGTAATAACAAGGTAATAACATGCTATGATTGTATTTATAGCCTATGATTGTATTTATTTATTGTATTTATGTACGTTGTATAGTCAGCGGATTCATATGGCATATTATGTGGTTTGGATTCCGTAGAATGATATATTGTGTTTATGTAGCTCAACTCAAGTATGATTTATTAGTAATTATGTTAATAGATAATGATGTAATTGACCCTAAAAAACGTATTATTGCAAGTATGACTTTAAGTGCAATTTATAAATTGCATTGGGTGCATAGTATAAATGATATGATTCAAAATTGCTTAAGGGGGAATTAAGGGTTGAAAGCACATTTTACTAAAACTAATTTGTCTCCGATATTAAAGGTAATGTTAATGTTAATTGGATATGTACTTGAACCTTAAGTGTTGTAGGGTAAAAAAGATATCGCTACTTGGTCGGTCATGTGACCCGTTGTCATGGAAACGGCGGCAATCCACCTTGCGCGGACATTTTTGACCAGAAATGAGATACTTAAAACAATAGATAATAAGAATTAAATACATGCGTTAATATACGAAATTTTCGACTTCGCGACGGACTTGGACGCGCAAAATGTATCATAACTTTGCAGAGGAATATCAGATTTTGTTCATTTTTGAAGCAAATGGAAAGCTAATTCTCTGGGCTGTGATTGCTATTGTCTTGCAATTTATTACATCAGCATTTCTTTTCTTAGAGTCCTTGGCGTGTATATTTTCTGGACCAAGTTTATAATAGTGCGAGTAAAATGATGTGACATGAAATATTTAATTTCAACATTTGTATATGACACGATTTTAAAGTGTTACCATTTTGAACAACCTTATTCTATTGACCTCATTTATCATGTATATTACTTACCTGCATGTCTTCATGCTTGAACAATTCTGATGACTTTTATCAATTACAAGACGAGATCCATGCTCGTATCAGTCCCACAGTGAGGAAAATAATATGAAACGTCAGTCACTGCTTCCGTGCAATTAAATAGCAATATATTATGCGCAGGTAGTTACCTGTAGGAAATTATTCTCATCTTACTCTACACTAATCTTAAAAATCATATCCGTACCTGGATGTCTGTTTTCGACTTGAACGCGTTTCAAGTATATATAGGCCTATAAAGACTTCAACAAAAGAAGGACATACGCTTTCCTTTATGTCATATAGAGTGACTTCTAATGATTGTTTGACCGAACAGACTAGATATACATTTGGATGAATCTTTTTGCCCAATTTGGTATCAAATTTGCCATAAAACAACAAAGATAAGCCATGATTAGCACCGGTTAAAATATATTCAACACACTACGCGGGAGAAAAGACGGAAGGTTACCAAGCACATACCCGTATTTGTCCCGTATTGATCACTGCACATTTCCCCCCTGCGCGGGGATAATATTCAAATTTAAACTGTCATGCATGGGTAGCACGTTTGCAATGCTCTGGTTGATGCGTAATCGATATACCCAGCGGTCATCCGGGCATTTCAATGCCATACTCAGCATTTTGTCTTTAAATGATGCTAATTACCATTACTTATTTTTGTTCTTATGTTGCAATTTGGGTAAAATTGTGCAAAAAAGATTCATCAAAGGTTCTTGCAAATCTATTTTTATTGGTGGTAAACATGACTGTCGCACGTATCATCAGAGGCAT
This sequence comes from Ophiura sarsii, assembly GCA_035610835.1. Taxonomy (NCBI): domain Eukaryota; kingdom Metazoa; phylum Echinodermata; class Ophiuroidea; order Amphilepidida; family Ophiuridae; genus Ophiura; species Ophiura sarsii. The sequence continues at coordinate 33,767,937 of CM069451.1, read as the reverse complement.
AGGCAATGGGAAAAGTATGATTGTTGGCATAAATCTACTTTGAAAAATATGTAGATGCTCTGTTTTGTTTTCATTAGTCTATAAATGGGTTGACATGTGACGTCATGCCGGGCATTTGGTCGGCTGTTGCCATTGTTCTTTACCCGGCGGTGTGCGCGCGTATTCTAGGACCCGTGCTTTTAAAACTCGCGCCAAAGCATTATAAACGGCAATAAGGCATAGCGGACAGTGTTGTGGTCATATGCTGTTCCCTCAAGCATGTCCCTTCGACCGTTGCTTTTGCTGATAAACATTCCTGTCACCCCATCTATAGCACTTCCATTGTCAGATGGCCATTGTCTTGTTTGTCATATCGTAACAGATACCCACGTGTTCAAATCTAAGGAAAAGTATTGCACTTGCAGAGTTTAGAAACGTTGATTCCGTAAGGGACGACAAACAAGACTAACGGTCAAATGATGTAACGTAAGTAACCAATAAGCCTTTTGTACATTATTGCATTCTGACGATGGCAGAGGTCAAATGTCCCAACAAATTGCCAATAGTGATCGCCACACCGAATCGGATTTGGATGGATACATATTCATAATGGTCTCAATGCAGTCTTAATGTAATCTTCAACTGAAATCACGTGCATCATGCCAATGGTGTAATTTAAATTAATTCGAGGAGGAACATGACAAAAATAACAGTTATTATTGTTATTATTGTATTTTAATTCATTACATGAGACAGCGCAAAAATATTCGTATTGTGACAATAAGAGTGTAAGCAATATCCAGTATCAAAATATTCAATTCACCTGAGATCGTACTTACTATCGCATGTCATGCGTATATAGCAAGTTCTGATGACTTTTAGAAGACAAGATATATGCTCACAATTATGCCCCAAGAGTCAGGAAAATAATATTTTATAAAAAGTCAGTCATTGCTTGCGGACCATTACCTTACTTCCGTACTGTAATTATAGCACTATTTTCCCCCGATAATTTTCATCAAAATTACCTGTGGGAAATAAACCATATTAAATTTACTCTTTCCTTTATAAATCATATTATCAGTTCATGGATGTACGTCATGGGTATACATGTATGTTCCTATATAGTATTAACAATGTTTTGACTGCTCAATGTGAAGCAGGCGCAAGGGGGGGGGGGGGGCATTTGAGCTATTGTATTGACAGGGGGCATTGAAAGTCGTATCTGGCTAAGTTTATAATTACCCTGTCATTTAATTCCTCTGGTATAAATTGAATGAGGATTGTTTGTGAGTGGGTAGACACAGATAGTCTGTGGGGTAGGGTATTCCATGAAGTGCCTGTTTGACATCAACACAGGTTACATTTTTCATGTACAAGCTGAATATGGCCAACATTTCCACTGTAAACAAAGTGTCTCTAGAGCTGAAATCACAACCTTGAGCGTACAAGTTGTTAAATACGTTGCGTGTTCAGTTTTATGAGCATTGATACTGATCTATAGCATTGGATTCTATAGTTATTGTGCAACCTGTCCTGGAAAGCGATGGAATTTGGCTTTTGATCACATCACATCATGTACAATTGGGTTTCGTATCCATATATATGGTCGGCTAATATGGAATATACCACGAAAATAGGCTGTCATCATTTTGTGTATACTATAGACTGACTATTGCCTTCAGAAAACCAAGTTGAATGACCAACGCAAAACACCCAAAACCAGTCGGTTAAAAGGCCAACACAAAAGTCTGAGTTAGCAGAAAACATCACCGCAGTAAGGCATTATGACCGACACAAAACGATAACACCAAGGACATGACCCACAACACATTCGTTAGCAGACGACAGAACAAGATGCAGTTGTGACACATCGCCGCCAAAATTATAAGCTAATGATAGTCTCCATTAAGGGGCTTTGCACCTTCAGGTACAGCCTCTGTAAAACTGCCGTAACTTCTTCATTATTCATTTAATCTATATAAAAGTATACATTTTTTTGTAGGAAAGGGTTCAATAAATCCAACCATGATCATGAAATTGATAATTTGGGAAACAATTATAAAAAACACTTTTAGAGGTAAAAAATCATGTTTTTTAGCACATTTTGGTCTATAATTCAAAAAATAATAAAGAATTTCAAAAAAAAAAAAAATGTTCCTAGGGAATTGTATGGGGAATATAATAAAACTAGTATGACAAAATTTGACACAATATATTTTGAGTTATCTTTGCAGAACCTAAAATGGGTCAAAAAACGTGGTTTTTATATTTTTTTCCAAAATGGTCAATTTCATGATCATGGTTCGATTCATTGAACCCTTTCCTGCAAAAAAATGTATACTTTTATATAGATTAAATGAATAATGAAGAAGTTACAGCAGTTTTACGGAGTCTGTACCGAAGGTGCACAGCCCCCTTGTGCACCTTCGGTACACAGCGCCACAGCAGGATTTTTACAAATGCCCATCGCTACCACAGGATCACTTCCGTACTATATGACATCTGTGGACACTGCCGCCGAAATCAACCACAACGATCACCATCATGGTAACTCGCATGAAACACACGCAGAAGAATATCACCTTCATGTACATTATGTCATATTTACAAGTTGGTGGTATATTGTCGCACTTGCAATTGTCGAAGTCGTGGTGTAATTGATTACACTTTTGATAATTCGCTGGATGACATTAACACGGAGCCGACAGAAGAGAAGTCATTTTACGTGGAGATATTCTGGAAATACCCTCCGTGCTTGATCAATGTGTACAAACAATAGTGAGCAGACTATATTTTATATAATCTCGCAACGGATGAAATTAACAACATTCAGCGATATGTTGATGATAGTTTGCAAGATCAGCAACAAGATGAGGTATAATTTGATTTACCGCTTGAATATTCACTCAATATGAAATGACAAAAAGAGGCATACTGCCATGAATGCTATATGAAAATCCCGCCGAATATACATAAATATGCATAAGAGGAAACATTTAAAAGTTAAGAGTTTCCGTTATTCTATATAATCATTAACGTGATAAATCGTTATTTTATGTGTAAGAACTATTATGTGATATATAAGCTATTAAACTATGACATTAATCCCAAAAAGTGACACGTGAGGCCATTTTTAAGATGAGGAAGTTTTTAGAAACTTAAAGTCCCTCTGGAAAACATCGACCCTGCGCCACCACTATTACCTTGTAGCTAAGTCTAGGCCGGCAGGCAGTGTTATTAACAATGGGCTATTCTATTTGAAATCCATACACACCCTATGGAAGACAGCGCCACTATTTTTACCTTGTAGCTATGTCTAGGCCTGCAGGCAGTGTTATAACAATGTGCTATTTATTTTGAAATCCATACACACCCTATGGAAGACATGGCCATAATGCTACACAGGGACTGTCGATTACCCATGCAGGTAACCCCATTTGATATTCACACTCCCGCGGTGGGAACATTAAAGTAATACTAATAGGGGTGAATAGAGTTCACCCCTATTAGTATTACTAATCACCCCCTATTAGTATAACTAATAGGGGTGAATAGAATTCAAATAGAATAACTAAATGCTATTCAAGCCATTAATGCTATTTCAAATCATTGCTTGTCTTCATCTTAATAAAATTGAATTCGCCTGTTAGCGATATAGAACTTTAAATCCAGGATCATATTTCACAAATATCTATTCATATTGCGTTTCAAATATAATACGATATGACGGTAAGTGTTCCCTATCTGTTTATTGCAAAGTCGATAACACAAAACAACCATCATAATATTTGATTCGAATAAAAAAGGATCTGGAAGGCATTCTCTGAATTATAGTCTATTTTAGCACATAGAGCTTCGTTCGTCTCGGCTACTTTTAAATCGTCACTTAATAGGACAACATTAATGTGACAAATATTTATTACGGTTGATTTATTGTTAAGATATTGATATTTCTTAATTGCAATTCATTAAAGTGATGCAGTCATTTCCCTTTATGAGTCACTATATAATGTTATGACAAAACGTGCTTCTATAAATAAGAAATTAAATAATAATCGGTAACGTATAGGAATAAATCCTAAATTATAAAATAGTGCAATGTTAACGAGGTAAAGCCGAAATCGTACATTTTAGATGTCCTAGTTTTCCGATTTTATTTTCACTGAACATGCTGAATGTATAACAGCTTTTTGGTACCTTCATCATCCGGAGTGTTTATATTCCATTTGATGAGTACACTTGATCTACTTATAGAATCAAATTACCATACTGCGATCATTTACAGACACTTCTACATTTTGGTTGTCGTATCAATCACATTATACAGTCTCGTTTAAATTGTCTAATTGTTCCTTTGTTTCAATGGATTAACGTCATCTCTAAGGATCTCATTATTATTGATTGGGCTTTGATTGGGCTTTACACTCTCATAAAAGCTGAATTTTAAAAATGACGATATCTTGTCTTAGAAACACTTTAACAGTCTCTGCCTGTAAGAGTGTACCATTTTGGGGTGTGTTGTGATTCATGGGTCCTCAGATCAACTTTATAAAAAAATCAGTGATACATTACTATACCATTAATACCATACCCAAATTTTATAAATCCTAACATTTTTGGTTTGGTCGTTAAAAATCACTGAAATTTCAGGAACAAAACCCAGTAAAACGATTACTACGTTCCCCATAAGTATATATATGCGCGCTACGTACATCCCAACGAATGGAAAACATATTTTGAAACCTCTAGTTAGGTACATAACAATTAAAAGTGAAACAAAATTGTTGGGATCTCGTTGGTGTGTCATATTACGCTGACCTTGAACCCTTGACGAACAGCGCTCTTATGCAGTTTCAAGACCTTATAATTCGATGCGCCAACAAGATCCCATTCAATAAACAAGTGCATATGAAAGAACTCGGAGCCTTTAACAAATTCAAAAGGAAACATTGTTGGGATCTCGTTGGCGCATGGAGATAATCAAGGTCAAAGGTCAAATGCTACTATTTTGAGCCATTTTTGCACCTCCGTACACCTGTGCGCCATCTTTAAAACACCTTGGAAATGATCTCCAGTTGCAAAGATGGTTTACCTTAAATCAAAAATGAAGATTCCAGCTTGGGATCTTTAAGATTTCTTTTTAAAACGATTTTTAAAAATTTGCTTAAGGTCAACTTACAGTGCATGCGAGTCAGTAATAGCCCCACATACATTGTTCAAGCTCTTATAAATCAGTGCGCCAACTAGATCCCATTAACTTTTTGATTTATTTGCTTAGTTTGGCCACCATTCAATAGATACCACTAGAAAAAACTTTGGGAATTTGATGGCGGTGAATTCTAAATGAGCGCAGGATATCAGATTACTTTGGTGCATTTTGACATGTCATATAGGACATTGTTTTCTATGCATTTTAGACTATTCTGAACACATCTATGTTAGTCTGTAATGTCGATTTCAAAATATGTAAGTCATGTCTTCCGAATTCGACAGGGTTGTTGGAATTCTGAAGACATAATATGCAATTTATGAAACATCATGCGACAGATTAATGTTGATGGGTTGAGAATGGTTTAAAATGCATGAAAAACAATGTCCTATATGACATGTCAAAATTCACCAAAGGAATCTGATATTCTGATAATCTGATAAATGGCCCAAAAAGGCTCGAGAATAAAGCTGATGACACCTTAACTTTGCGATCATGTAGAATTAACCGCCATCAAAATCCCAAATTGTTTTCTAGTGGTATCTATTGAATGGTGGCCAAACTAAGCAAATAAATCAAAAAGTTGATGGGATCTTGTTGGCGCACTGATTTACAAGAACTTGGAAAATGCAAAGGGCTATTACTGACTCGCATGCAGTGCAAGTTGCTCTTAAGCAAATTTGTAAAAAATCATTAAAAAAAAAATCTCTGAGATCCCAAACCAGTTTTATTCAAGGTAAACCATCTTTGCAAGTAGATGTCATTTCCAAGTTGTTTTAAAGATGGCGCACGGATTTACGGAGGTGCGAAAATGGCTCAAAATGGTAAAACTTGACCTTTGACCTGGATTATCTTCGTGCGCCAACGAGATCCCAACAATTTTTACTTTTGAATATGTTAAAGGCTCTGAGTTCTTCCATATTAACTTGTTTATGTAATGGGATTTCGTTGGCGCATCAAACTATAAGGGCTTGAAAACTGCTAAGGACGCTGTTCGTCACGGTTTCAAGGTCAGCGTAATGTGACGCGCCAACGAGATCCCAATGATTTTGTTTCACTTTTGTTGTGTACCCAACTGGAGGTTTCGAAATATGTTTACCTTTCGTTGGGATGTGCATGGTGCGCATAGTTATACTTACAGGGAACGTAGTAATAATTTTACTGGGATTTGTTCCTAAAATTTCGGTGATTTTTTACGACCGAACCAAAACTTTTAGGAATTTAAAATTTGGCAGTAGTATAATGTTATGGTAATGTATCACTAGTTTTTTTAAAAGGTTGATCTGGGGACCCATGAATCACCACATGGTACGCCCTTAGAGGCAGAGACTGTTAAAGAAATCTAGTCAAAATTATCAACCCAGCAGAAATGTATTGATGATGTGTAGCTGACATGGATATACGACCTTTACATTTGTATGGTAACTAGCATTTAACCTTTGACAAGTGTGATTACATTTCTATTAACTGTTCCTCGGACAAGATATCAAGTCATTTTGAATAGATAGTTTTTGGTGTGTACATCAAATTGGATTAGTTGGTGTGTACATCAAATTGGATTAGTGGTTTTGCATAACAATGTGCAATTAATGACTGATTGACTGTGAATTTTAGTGTAAAAAATCGCGAGTTTGTATAGATGGATCGGGTGGCTTGCAAGCATGTGTTAACGTGACAAAAACTGTCTCTTTTTCACATGGATGGTTGTTATAATAGTTACATACATGGATGAGGATACATAGGTGTCTTTCATGCATTTTATTTTTTGTCAAAATTAATGTTAACGTGAATTTTCGCGCAACATTCATCTGCTCATAACATTGATTTCGTGTTGCATTCTTTTGTGTTGTATCCATTTTCTTGTTGCATTCATTTTCGTGCTGCATTTGGTCACGTTGCATTAATTTTCGTGTGGCATTAATTTTCCTGATTTATTTTGAGACTACATTTATTTGGTTGTGCACAGTTATCTTATGCGAAAATGTGCGAATGCATTTCTTTTTCTTGTATCTATTTATTGAATAGTTCCATGCAAAAGAACATACAATCACAATTATATAAAAAGCTATAACATTAACAGTACGAGAAATCATTGGAATTGTGCACAGGGAAAGAAGAGAAATTAATAAAAAAATAAATATAAGGGCGTGGAGATGTCAATCTTTACAAAGTGTATAACTAAATAGACATTCCACGTGTGATTACGTTAACATGTAGTTGAACTTCAAAAAGGTATCTGTTGCTGGGGGTTTGGCTTGAAAGCAACACATAATTACATGAACAAGGTTTGCATTTGATTGCGAGAGTACAACGAGCTATTTCAGCGAGTCTTAACACTTTCCACGCTGTAGGCGTCTGCAAACGAGAGTTCAAAAGTTCACAAAATGTTTCAAAAATTTCCAATTAGTCAATTACATCACCATTTTTAGAATCATCGCAAGAAATGCATTGAAATAAACACAAACAGACCTTGTATTGATTCAGTAATCCTTGAGATAGACCATGAAAGTTGGGAAAGGATTCTGAAAAGAAAAGAAGAAAAAATGTTTTGTATAATTATGGTAAAACCAAAAGCCGCGTGGAAAGTGTTAAAGGTCCACTCAGTCATTTTGTGTAGAGAAGTTCCCGTATACTTCTATTCCATATAATTAGATGGGAGGAGAAAAATCAGGGGTTTTGTACTGTTGGCAATGTTTGCCGGTGTCCGAGTCGTGTTTCAAAGCACTACTTTGGTTAATAAAATTCTAGCCTGTTGGCATTGCGCAAACCAAGAAGTTTTCCAATTCGAAAATTTCGTGATTCGATAAAGTCGATCGGGCCTGTAAAACAGGATCAAGTTGAATCGAGTCAATCGGTGTCTCTCGATATAGTGATTTATATTTCTGTGACGTTATTGGAGCGAGCATTCTATATAGAAACACTTTGTCAGCCATGTTAAGGACAATTGCCCTGTAGTTGTCTCTTTATAAGCGGACATCCATGCATCATTCCCATGCAAAGTACTGTATACATGGTATAGGGCCTATAACAGAGCGCTATTTTAACACTGACATTTTAAACCGCTTTTTGACTGAATTCAAATTCAATATAACCATGATAATCGCTTCAGGTACCCTCAAACCCATGGTGCATACGACGATACAGGTTCATAATAAATTACAGATGAATGTATTCATACATTAAAGTAGGAACCTTTGACTTGGAGGAATATGAAAAGGCTAAGAAGGCACTAGTAGAGGGGAAAAGCTGTGGGGAAGATGGTATTACACCTGAAATGCTCAAAAGATGTGATCTGGACAACATCATTCTTGACTTCTGCAATGATGCCTTGTTGAAGGGGAAAAAGCCAGAACAGTGGTCCATTCTCAACATAGTACCAATACCGAAATCAGGTAATCTCAGCTTGGGGGCAACTACCGTGGAATAAGCCTGAGTTCAATTGTTGCCAAGCTATACAACAAGATGATACTCAACAGAATTAGACCGGAGCTCGACGTCCACCTAAGAGCTAATCAAAATGGCTTCAGAGTAGGACGTACCACTGTAGGTCATATACTTGCCCTACGAGAATTATTGAGGGAATAAGATAAAATAACCTGCCAGCCATCATAACCTTTATCGACTTCAAGAAAGCGTTTGACACAATACATAGGGGACGAATGCTGCAAATATTGAAAGCCTATGGTGTACCTGATCAGCTTACAAATGCGATAGCAGAGATATACAAAGACACCAAGGCAAAGGTGATATCACCAGATGGAGAAACAGAAGTGTTTGAGATACTGGCTGGAGTACTACAAGGAGATACCCTGGCTCCATATCTCTTTGTCATTGTTCTTGACTATGCCCTAAGAGAGGCCATATATGGCAGAGAAGAAGAGCTAGGATTCCACCTCACAAAAAGAAGAATAGGACCAACCGTATTAACTGACTTAGACTTTGCTGACGACATTGCACTGTTGTCTGAGGAAGTGTCTCAAGCGCAATCACTACTCAACAGAGTGGGGACTTCAGTGGGCAGAGTTGGGCTCAAAATGAACGCTGCAAAGACGAAGTACATGTCCTTCAACCAGACGCAAGTACCTATAATCACCACAAGCGAAGGCACGCGCCTTGATAAAGTGGAGGACTTCAAATACCTTGGAGCCTGGATGAACAGCACTGAAAAGGACATCAAAACACGCAAAGCAGCTGCATGGAGAGCTTGTGACAAACTTAGTCAGTTATGGAAGGTTAAATCACTATCCAGAAAGCTCAAAGAAAGACTGTTCATAGCTACAGTAGAATCAGTCCTCCTTTATGGATGTGAGGCATGGACAGTCTCCCCAAAGCTTGGTAAACAACTGGATGGATGCTACACCGGGATGCTAAGATCTGTGTTCAACATCAACTGGAGTCAGCATGTGACGAATAAGGACCTCTATGGGGATATGCCAAAAGTTTCGGACAAGATCAGAGAACGCAGAGGCAAGATTTGCTGGACACAGGGGGTCCAAGGAGCTTGTACACAAACTCATACATTGGATTCCAAAGCATGGAGTAAGAAAGCGTGGCAGACCAGCCCTGACCTACATTGACATTCTAAAACGTGATACAGGACTGCAGTTGGAAGAAATCAAGACAGCTATGTTGGAAAGGAAGATCTGGAGAGGCATTGTGGTTTGGAAAAATCATCCGCCCTAAGTCAAGTAAGTAAGTATTCATTTGAGCATCATAACATTGCACTGCCTTATTACATGTACCTCAGGTATCTCTCAGCAGCGATAATTGGTGCTTAAGGGGGCTGTGCACCCTCGGTACAGCCTCCGTGAAAACTGCCGTAACTTCTTCATTATTCATTTAATCTAGATAAAAGTATACATTTTTTTGCAGGAAAGGGTTCAATGAATCCAACTATGATCATGAAATTGACCATTTTGGAGAAAATTATAAAAAACACGTTTTTTGCCCCATTTTAGGTTTGGAATTTCTTTTAAATTTTGTCATACTAGTTTTATTATATTCCTCATACAATTCCCTAGGAATCGGGTTTTGTTTTTTGAAAATGTTTATTTATTTTTTAATTAGAGACCAAAAAGTGCTAAAAAACGTTATTTTTTACCTCCAAAATCGTGAAAATCACCATTTTTGGTAAAAAATCACATTTTTTGGCACTTTTTGGTCTCTAATTCATAAAATAATAAATATTTTCAAAAAAAAAAAATGATTCCTAGGGAATTGTATGAGGAATATAATAAAACTAGTATGACAAAATTTGACAAAATATATTTTGAGTTATCTTTTCCAAACCTAAAAATGGGGCAAAAAACGTGTTTTTTATAATTTTTTCCAAAGTTATCTTTTCCAAACCTAAAATGGGGCAAAAACGTGTTTTTTATAATTTTTGCCAAGATGGTCAATTTCATGATCATGGTTGGATTCATTGAACCCTTTCCTGCCAAAAAATGTATACTTTCATCTAGATTAAATGAATAATGAAGAAGTTACGGCTGTTTTACGGAGGCTGTACCTGAAGGTACACAGCCCCCTTAATTGTTATGTCTTGCCGAGATGCTTACTGGGTATCTGACCCATTTCAGTCTTTGTTGGTTGATTGATGTTATCGAAATATCGTTTCCTTGGAATGTATCTTTTACCTATCTTTTAGTCAACCACTTGTTTTATAATCTAGTACAAAAGAGTTATTGGTTACTTACTTTACATGATTTGACCTTTAGTCTTGTCTGTTGTCCCTACGGAATCAATGTTTCTGAAGTCTGCAAGTACAATACTTTTCCTTCGATTTTAACACGTTACGATATGACAAACAAGACAATGGCCATCTGACAATGGAAGTGCTATAGATGGAGTGACAGCAATGTGTATCAACAAAAGCAATGGTCGAAGGGACTGGACTGTCGATACATTCTTGAAGGAACAGCATATGACCACAACACTGTCTGCTATGCCTTATTGCCCTTTATAATGTTTTGGCGCGAGTTTTAAAAGAAGGGGTCCTAAACAAAACAGAATGTGCGCGCACACCGCCGGGCAAAGAACAATGGCAACTGCCGACCAAATTCCCGGCGTGACGTCACATGTCACCCAATCTATATACTAATGAAAACAAAACATAGCATCTAGATCTTTTCGAAAGTAGATTTATGCCAACAATCATACTTTTCCCATTGCATATGTATTGTCTCTAATAATACGTGCGACAGTCATATTTGCCACCAATAAAATAGATTTGCAAGAACACTTTGTAGTGAACATATTGCTTAAAGTTAAGACCTCAACAAAATAAAGTCATACACTTCGTTTATGTCCTATATAATGACTTCCAATTCTTTTTGACCGAACAGGCCATATAGATATTTGGATGACTCGTTTTTGCTCAATTTTACCCAAATTGCAACATAATAACAAAGATAAGTCATGATGATTAGCACCATTTAAAGAAAATGCAGTGTATGGCATTGAATGGCCTGGATGACCACTGGGTATATCGTTCACACATCAACCAGAGCATTGCAACCATGCTATGCTATACTACCCATGCATGACAGTATACATTTGAATATTATCGCCGCCGCAGGGGATATGTGCTCGGTACCCTTCAGTCTCTTCTCCTGCGTAGTGTGTTGAATATGATTTAACCGGTGCTAATCATGGCTTATCTTTGTTTTTTACCGTATAGCAAATTTGATACCAAATTGTGCCTAAAGATTCATCCAAATGTCTAATGCCTGTTCGGTCAAACAATAATTAGAAGTCACTCTATATGACATAAGCAAAGCGTATGACATTCTTTTATTGAAGTCTTCATAGGCCTATACTTGAAACGCGTTAAAGTCGAAAACAGACATCCAGGTACGGATATGATTTTTAAGACTAGTATAGAGTAAGATGAGGATAATTTCCCACATGTAATTTCGTTGACAACTACCTGCGCATAATATTGCTATTGAATAGCACGGAAGCAGTGAATATAGTTGTTCAGATTGGTAATACTTTAAAATCATGGCATACAAAATTAATGTTGAAATTATTTAGTTCATGTCACATAATTTTCTCGCACTATTATAAATTTGGTTCCGAAATTATACACGCCTTGATTCTAAGAAAAGAAATGCTGATGTAATAAATTACAAAACAATAGCAAGCAATATCAATCCTTATAACATTGATATTCCATCTTATATTTCATTTAAGCAATTTCGAGTCATTATCATTTACTCTATGCATCCTATGTGATTTGTAGATTGCATACTTGCAATAATACGTTTTCAGGGTCAATTACATCGTTATCTATTAACATAATAACTAATAAATCATACCTGAGCTACAAAAACACAATGTATCATTCTACGGAATCCTAAGCCACATAAAAATATATGCAATATGAACCCCGCAGACTCTACATGTGCAGTATAAAGGATATGAATGCAATCATAGCATGTCTATTACCTTGTTATTTTATTCGATTTGCAATAGGCATGATAGGAGTAGAATCATACCACGGTGTCTGTGCTAACGGGGTACGGAAAATGTATAATAATGTTGATCTAATATAGAAAAATATAATCCTCTTTCGTACCGATTTGTTCTTAAAAGGCAGACAAGAATGTGTCGTAACTCACCATATCCGTTAATTGCAATTAATATATTACAAATATTTTAACACTTTCCACGCGGCTATTACCATATACGAAACAGATTTTCAGAAACCTTTGCCAAATTTCAAAGTATATCTCAAGGATTACTGAACTAATACTAGGCTAGCTCTGCTACAGAGCCACTCTTAGTCCCACCCCTTCATCAACCCAGGCATTGTGTATCCCTTGCCTACACCAACCATACACTGATACATGTACGATATGCATTATGAAGGCTATAAAAATATGACATCTGTCAATGTTATCTTAATTCGGAGATTACTATTACATGAGGATGAATTATTACTAGTAATAATGTGCAACTGTGGTCTTTTAACATTTCATTTGAAATATGAAATTGTAATAAGGTAATATTTTATTCTATTTAAATCATAACGAATTCATATTCGACGCTTACGGACGAATTTTAATATATTACGAAGACAAGTAATGAAATGAAAGCGCTCATATTTGGTAATGAAAAAATACTGTAAATAGTGTTTAAGAAGTTTTCGAGCGTATTCAATGTCTTTTAGCATATATAGAGGGACCGCAAGGTTGTATTCATGTTATTAGCAAATATTCGTTATATTTTCGGAACAATATCATTGTTTTAAACTAGGGGAGAGCTGGGAGTGTTCCATTCGGAGGGATATGAAATGCCATAAAAAGAATTGTTTGCCACATCTACAAGTTAAGCATCTATTAGTTTTATTTAAGGTTGAAAGTCGGCCCACATTGGTGGTATAGCTTCCTGACCTTTGTTTGACTTAATGAAACTAATAGATGATTCACTTGTAGATATGGCAAACTATTATTTTTATGGCATGTCGTATCCCTCTGAGCAATTGGACCCCTGTAGTACTTTCAGGGGGCGGTCTAGGGCCTAGATCCAGCTGACCACAATAACAATAATGTCTTAAGGGGGATGTTCACCTTCGGTATAGCCTCCGTAAAACTGCCGTAACTTCTTCATTATTCATTTAATCTAGATAAAAATATACATTTTTTGCAGGAAAGGGTTCAATGAATCTAACCATGTTCATGAAATTGACCATTTTGGAGAAAATCATAAAAAACACGTTTTTGACCTTTTTTTGACCCATTTTAGGTTCTGCAAAGATAACTCCAAATAAATTTTGTCAAATTTTGTCATACTAGTTTTATCATATTCCTCATACAATTTCCTAGGAATGGTTTTTTTGTTTTTAAAAATCTTTATTATTTTTTGATTTATAGATCAAAAAGTGCAAAAAACAAACAAATTGGGACTAAAGAGTTTTGCTTTGTTCCTTCTAAATCTTTACGCATAGCGTCAGCAGTTGCCATGGTTACTAATGGATCAATATGGATCAGTGTACATGTTCATTTCAAAAGGTTTGTGAATAAATAGTACATCTCCATTTTTTTACCAAATTAAGTTATGATTTGGACTAGCTGTGAGGAGGGCAGGTTTTCCACTGATTCCTGCGACTAGTGCGCAAGAAGAACATACATCTACCGGTGCTTCTTACTTTCCACGCGACTATTGGTTTTACCATATACAAAACTAATTTTTCTGAAACCTTTCCCAACTTTCATGGTCTATCTCAAGGATTACTGAACCAATACTAGGCATGTTTGTACTTGTTGCAATGCATTTGCCATGGTGATTCCAAGTATGGTGATGATATTCAATACATTTTGACATTTTTTGAAACATATGTTGCAATTTTAAGAACTGCCGCGTGGAAAGTGTTAAATTCAGTCAAATACTCACAAAATCACACGTTCAAATATATGAAATCTGCTTCTTGCCATGAATTTGACATGATTTTACATTATTCCCCAAAACATAACGATATGTGGTACATAATTTAATCTTCACCATTAGCCAGCAAAGAAACAATGATTGAATGCGTCGTCTTTTATTTTTCAAACCGTAGAAATGTATCTCCCGTTAAAACAACCAGAATTCTGTCACATTTAACTGAAGCTGTCAACATTTATTTATTGTGTTGGCAATGATTTGCTACAGGTTCGTTCAAATTGCCCTGTAGCCGTTTGGTCACGTGGCTAATAATTGCAACCTCCATCCTGTTTGCAAACATACGAAACATTTTATTACCGCTGGCTATACAGACCTACACACACAACTAGAGGCTTGTATAGCGGTAGAATTCGATTACATTTTTGAGTAAGGGTTCAAGGGACTCTCAGTGTTATTCAAAGACAAATATTTAGATTATTATTATATTTGTGTCAATTGATTCTAAAAAGACTTATAATGATAATGCAAAACTTCTAAATTTAAGTGATTTTGAAATAACTACTAAATTATAAAATATGAATAATTTCGTTTTGGTTTTAAAGATGTTTTGAATATTTGAATACTGTATCTGTTTGAAATGATACGTTTAAGCATAACTTTCCCCGAATCCGAAGTTTTTGAAAATTAGTATACTTTTTTATTTTGTATATATTTTCATATTCTTTACTGAATGTACTATTCAGCTACATCAATAAATTGTGTGCACTATTTAAATGCAAAAGAGTATACAACAAATCTTCTACAAACTTGAGTCTCACAAAAGGGAATTTTCATGCAATATACCTTCAGAAATGGAAGATAATAATCTAGGGAACTCTATACCATGACTGTAACGATTGAGTGGATCTACTAAAAATATTGACCATGTTGACAGAGGCTTGCCGCACTAACTTAGAAATTACGAATATATTTATTGCGCGCTATAGTATCAGAAATAATGTCAAAAGCAATTTGTATATTGAAAAGATGTGGTACCTGGCTGATTCTAGGAATCTTATTGTTAGTTATTAATAATGTAGCTCGTTGAAGTTTTGAATAGATCTATATTCAGTCAATCAAATAAGCAAAAGTAAGCCAACGGTGATTAATTTGTATTTAATCAGATCTATTAAATGCTGGTTCAATGGCTATGATTTTTGTGAAGAACCGACTTACCACTGACTGTATTTTCTTTTAAACATCACAATCAATGACGTTTACAGTATTGGGGAATATAGTATACATTTAACCAATGTTTTCACAACCTTGTAGAAAACACCATTGATCGCGTTAACAGTATTTTGGGTAAACATACACTGTGTTCCCTTAAAAAAAAGGAACACAGTGTATGTTTACCCACACCGGCAATACCTTGAAGACAACACTACCAAGTTAGAATAGCACAATTTCATTTTACCAATCGCCTGTATTTCCTTCCAGACATCGCCATCTATCGCTTTCCTGATTTCGAGGGTCACGTCGCCCATTTAACTAAGGTCTACAATCTCTTGTAAACAACTGGGTTGGTACTGCAGAGTGTTCATTTACCATTACTTGCACTACCTTGTAGACTACATTTCGTTTACAATGTTTAGGCATCTCAAGTTATATTTTCCACTCTCTATAATTCCAAAAATGTATTAGAAATGATTATTAGAATTACTAATCAACTATTATTAAAGACTTGCATATGTCCAATGATCAAATGATAGATCAATATTGGATGAAATGGAGTTTTACAGATACGTCAATGTCATCACGAGGTATGTGCTTTCTTTTGTCTTATATTATAACATGACAGCTGTCATTTCGAATGAACGCAGCACAGGTTTTCCTGATGACTTTATTTTTTAAATATCTACACATGTTATAAATATTAATGCATTCCGTAATAGGCTCCTAAAATAAGGTTAAGACATAATGCTAATTAAAGGGGTATACTCAGCTATGTAATTGACACGTGTATGTTAACCAAAGGCTACAGGTTCATTTGGCAAGACACAGTGTTCATATGCCAAGGTATCTATACCCTTGTAGATATCAATATCGATCACTTTGACAGACGTCGGGCGCACTATGTACGTTTTCCCAATGTTTTCATTCATTTGTAGAAAAAATCCGTTTATCAGAAATTTGGAGAGATCAGTAAACATTTACCCTGAGAATTAGTCCTCTAAGTATTTACCACTGCTTACAAACGCTTTTAAGAAAACACGATCAATGGCATTTACTGTGTTGGAGGAATACAATATACATTTAGCCAATATTTGCAAAACCTTGTAGAAATACCATTGAACTCTGTCATAGTGTTGAGGGAACACAGTGTATGTTTACCAATACCGGCATTACCTTGCAGACAACACTACCAAGTTAGACCATGTTGAGAGAGGTTTGCTGAACCGACTAGACATAGCAAATATATTTATAATATCAAATGTAATTGTTAGGTTCACGCAGTCCTGCTTCAGGGTTCCATAGGTTAATGTAAGCCTAGATCAAGACTATTTTTTCAATATTTTTAAAGAAGGAAATTCATTCACATTAAAAAAGACACAAATATCTAATTCATACACCTGTAAATGACACCTCTGCAGTGATGTTTCTTCGCTTTGTCGCTGAGATCTAACAGCCTCCTTAACATATTATAATTTTAATAGCAAAATAGCACAGTATTTATTGGCGCATTCCAAACATGTGGCTGGTGCCAAAAGAAAAGAAAAAACAATGACGTATTAGAATGAAAGTTCATCTGTGCTGGTGATAAATAATTTGAAGTTTAACTTTCGATCTCAACACCGATTCTGACGTCACACCTCCAAATGGTTAATTCGAGTCATTAGTCTGCTGATGAAAGGTGTAGAAACACAGGTAATTATTTCTTGTGTTGAGATCGAAAGTTAAACTTCAAATTAACAATAACGTATGTAGATATCTTCACTTGTTTGTAATAGTAAATCACCAACTGTTTCTGCATAAAATAGTTTTGCTCTTGATCTTAATACTTTCCACGCGGCTATTAGTTTTACCATATAAAAACAGATTTTTCAGAAACCTTTCCAAATTATCAAAGTCTATCTTAAGGGTTACTGAACCAATACTAGGAATGTTTATATTTATTTTAATGCATTTCTCAAGGTGATTCCAAATATGGTGATGAAATTCAATAATTTTTACATTTTTGAAACATTTTGCAATATTTTTGGAATGTCGTCTGCAGTCGCCTACCGCGTGGAAAGTGTTAATAAATGTACATGGTCGGCAAGTCATTTCTACTATATATCATTTGCTATCAAAATATATGACTCTCCATATCTAGTTGATGTAAGTCTCGTCTTGCGGGCATGTAGTACATATCGCCCATGCATGCACACCTACTCCAGTCATGCCTGTCTTGCGCACTCACCATACCACGTCAAAGCAGGGTAGTTGAACTAGTACGGTTTATAGACATCCCCGGGCATATATACATCAAAGTATCACAATAGATACATGTCGTTATATACGCTGCGTATTCAGTTTTATGAGCATTGATACTGATTTATAGCATTGGATTCTATAGTTATTGTGCAACCTGTCCTGGAAAAGGGATGGGATTTGGCTTTTGATCACATCACATCATCATGTACAATTGGGTTTCGTATCCATATATGGTCGGCTAAACCCTGAATTGAATATGCCACGAAAAAAATAGCTTTCATCATTTTGTGTATACTATAAACTGACTATTTCCTGCAGAAAACCAAATTGATGGCCATCGCGAAACACGTTAGCAAGACACAGCACCAGAACCAGTCGGACAAAAGACAAGCACAAAACTCAGCAGCAAACGTCACCGCACGCAGTAACATAAACGATAACACTAAAGATATGACCTACAACACATTCGTTAGCAGACGACAGAACCAGATGCAATAGTGACACATCGCCGCCCAAATTGTAAGCAGACAATAGCCTAAATCTTAAAGCGCCGTAGCAGGATTTTACAAATGACCCTCAACGCTACCACCGGACTTCCGTACTACATGACATCTGTGGAGACTGCCACCGAAATCAACCACAACGATCACCATCATGGTAACTCGCATGAAACACACGCAGAAGAATATCACCTTCATGTACATTATGTCATATTTACAAGTTGGTGGTATATTGTCGCACTTGCAATTGTCGAAGTCGTTGTGTATTTGATTACACTTTTGATAATTCGATGGATGACATTAACAAGGAGCCGACAGAAGAGAAGTCATTTTACGTGGAGATATTCTGGAAATACTCTTCGTGTGTGATCAATGTGTACAAACCAAAGTCAGCAGACTATTCTTTATATAATCTCGCAACGGATGAAATTAACAACATTCAGCGATATGTTGATGATGTTTTGCAAGATCAGCAACATAAAGTATAATATGATTTACCGCTTGACTATTCACTCAATATGAAATGACAAAAAGAGACATACTGCCATGAATGGCCATATGAAAATCCCGCCGAATGTTCATAAATATGCATAAGAGGAAACATTTAAAAGTTCAATGTTTCCGTTTTTTATATAATTAGTAACTTGACAAATCGTTATTTTATGTCTAAGAACTATTATGTGATATACACTATAAAAGTATGATATTAATCCCAAAGAGTGACGCTTGATGCCATTTTTAAGATGAGGAAGTTTACAAACTTTAAGTCCCTCTGGAAAACATCGACCCTGCGCCACCATCACCTTGTAGCTGGAAAGTCGCAGGTAATTCCTTGATATTCACACTCCCGTGGTGGGACGATTAATACTTTCCGTCTGCAGACGACATTCCAAAATGTCACAAAGTGTTTCAAAAATATCACAATTATTGAATTTCATCATCATACTTGGAATTACCATGAGAAATGCATTAAATTAAGTACAAGCATGACTAGTATTGGTTTAGTAATCCATGAGATAGACTTTGGGAAAGGTTTCTGAAAAATCTTTTGTGTATGACATACATTTTATACAGTTTTTGTTTTGCTACTAAGATATAACAAAATAACAGGACCATGAATTAGAAAAAGGGATGTGTAGAACACCCATTCGGTGTAGGAAATATCCTACTTCTACAAGACAGCCTTTATTGGGTGCAATATTAGAAAACATTATTTCGTGTTGCTAAAACAATTTGTTGATTGATATATCCAAAGATATTATTCAATTTAAAGGCGTTCCGTGATTTATTGCTCTTAATTAAGATCTGACATAAAACCAATAGCAATACTATCAATCACGTTCACACTTTTGAAGAAACACAATGTATAATATATATATTTAATTTTGTTAAAGAACAATCGCAACCAAAGACTGCATTTCCTTGTAAAAAGAACTATCAATTGTTTTCACAGTGCACATTTACCATTGCCTTCATACCCTTGTAGCATATTTTATCAATCAATCGCAATAAACATAGAGGGCCGTATTCTCGTACGTAGTTAAACACGGTTTTAAGCTAAACACGCGTCTAACTTTGACTTTAGATACAGCATTTAACTAAACGCAATTCTCGTACATTTGTTTTACTTATAAAACACGCGTCTAACTCGCCGAAATGTGTCTAACTTTAAACATGGGTACGGGGGTAGTTTAATGCGTGTTTAACTAAACTCGCGCACCAACTGTATGCCTTGAATGATCACTCAACCGTGCC
Source organism: Ophiura sarsii (assembly GCA_035610835.1). Classification (NCBI taxonomy): domain Eukaryota; kingdom Metazoa; phylum Echinodermata; class Ophiuroidea; order Amphilepidida; family Ophiuridae; genus Ophiura; species Ophiura sarsii. The sequence goes on along the minus strand of CM069451.1, from coordinate 33,747,648 downwards.
CGGTGTAAGCTGACGTGCGGATCGGGTAGTCTTTAAAAGTACCGTGTATTTAAGGCATTCGGTCGATATTTATTGTAACTCATTAGGGCCACAATGAATTAGATACCTGTATACAATCAACGCAAGACCACTCTGGGAACGAGATTTGCAGAGTTTAAAATCGTGTTTTGTTAAACACGTCGTTTAAAGGATAAACTCACGTTTAAGTTAGACACGCGTTTAGTTAAACACGGTTTTAAGCTAAAACCGTGTTTAGTACGAGAATACGGCCCAGAATGTTTAACCAATACCTGCATTTTTTTAAGACAACACGATCAATGGCTTTTACTGTGTTGGAGGAATACAGTATACGTTAAACCAATGCCTGCATAATGTTGTAGACATACCATTGATCGTATTTACCAATACCGGTATTTTCATGTAGACAACGCCATCAAGTTAGAGTATACGGTTTCATTTTACCAATCGCCTGCGTTTTTCTTCCAGACAAAGCCATTGATCGGTTTGCTGATTTATGCGGGTCACAGAGTGCCCATTTACCTAATCTCTTTTAAACAACAGTGTCCATTTACCATTACCAGTACTGCCTAGTAGAAGACACCTCGTTTACAATGATGTAGTGGAAATGATTATTAGTGTTTCAAGGGAACATAGTGAATGTTTACCAATGCTGGCATTACCTTGCAGATTCTAAAGTTAAAGAAGCACAGTTCATTTTACCAATCGCCTGTATTTTCTTCCACCTATCGCCATCTATCGTTTTCTTGATTTTGGCGGGCAATATTGCCAATTTAACCAATTTCTACAACCCCTTGCAAACAACAGAGCATAATGTTCATTTTACCATTTCCTGTACTGCCTTGTAGACAACATGTCGTTTAGGCAACCAAGGTTATATTTTCAACTCTACATTTACGACAATGAATTCAAAATGATTATAATGATCGTTAGTCAATAATAACGTGGCAGAAATGTTGCTTCGAATTGGCGAGAAGAGGTTTTAGCTTACAATTACATAGGTTATACGCACATTTATATGAGTTTAACACTTTTCATGCGGCTATTGGTTTTACCATTATACAAAACAGACTTTCCAGTAACCTTTCCCAACTTTCAAGGTCTATCTCAAGAATTACTGAACCAATATTAGGCATGTTTGTTTTTATTTTAATGCATTTCTATGGTGATTCCAAATATGATAATGAAATTTAACATTTTGTGAAATTTTGGAACGTCGTCTGCAGACGCCTGCAACGTGTTTTTTGACGTTCTTTAAGTTTTTTGACGTTCCATTCATGAAATAAATGATACCTAAATTGATGGGGGAAATTATCGAGAGCATAGAAAAGCTGTTTGTTATTGGTAATTCATTTCCAATAATAATAGTAATACTTGATACTTGGCATGATTTTATATTATTCCCCAAAACATACATTAACGATATGTGGTACATAATTTAATCTTCATATTTAGCCAGCAAAGAAACAATGATTGAATGCGTCGTCTTTTATTTCCAAACCGTGAAAATGTATCTCCCGTTAAAACAACCAGATTTCTGTCACATTTAACTACGTTGTTAAGATTGATTTATTGTGTTGGCAATGATTTGATCTACAGGTTCGTTCAAATTGACCTGTAGCAGTTTGGTCACGTGGCTAATAATTGGAACCTCCATCCTGTTTGCAAACATACGAAACATTTTATTACCGCTGGCTATACAGATCTACACTCACAACTAGAGGCTTGTATTGTATAGCGGTAGAATTCAATTTCATTTTTGGGTTCAAGGGACTCGCAGTATCTGTTCATCAATATTGATTCTAAAAAGACTTGAAATGCAAAATTCCTAAATTTAAGTGATTTTGAAGAAGAAAAAAAGTTTTTAAGATGTTTTGAGTAATTATGTCGATTATACTGTAGCCAACCTGTTTGAAAGGATACGTTCAAGCATGACTTTCCCCAAATCCGAGGTCTTTGATAATTAGTATACCTTTTTATTTTGTTTATATTGTCATTTTCTTTACTAAATGTATTATTCAGTTACATCCATAAATTGTGTGCACTATGTAAAACAGTAAACAACAAATCATCTACAAAGTTGAGTCACACAAAAGGGAATTGTCATTCAATATACATTCATAAATTGAAGACAATAACCTAAGGGAACTCTATTCCATGGCTGTAACGATTGAGTGGATTTTCAAACAAATGTTGACATGTTGACAGAGGCTTGCCGACCTACAAATTACGAATATATTTATTGCGCGCTATTATATCAGAATTAATGTCAAAAGAAACCTTCGAATATGGAGTGTTGTTTTGTTAGTTGTTAATCTTTAATGCATAATGTAGCTAGTTGCCATGGTTTTGAATGGATCTATACACAGTCAATCAAATAGATTGAGCCAACTATGATTAATTTGTATTTAATCAGCTCTATAAAATCAGGTCTATAAAATACTGAATCAATTACTATGATTTTTGTATACACATTACAAGAAACTCCTATTGCAGGTTTCATTTTCATTGATATACATTAATATTTTGTTAATAAATCACCCTTTTTCTTTGTAGCCAATATTGTTTGCTAAAAACATGATTCAATTTGTCTTGTTATTATCCCTGTTTTCCAAAGATTACGTCGTAGGCCTACGCGGCCAGGATTAAATCCTTACTTTTAGAGAAAAGTGCACTATATCGCACCAAATTCTATATACTTGTATATACCTTTACTGGGAGCTCCAATTTATACACTCTTTTTTAAATAATGAAGTACCTACCTTTCCGTGAATAATGTCTTCGCTTAATATCTTTGTGAATTAAATAAATTAAAAGGCGTAACCTATATGCAATATTTCAACCATCTTGTTACCAGCACACACTTGAAGTTTCGACAATATATTATGAATTATATTAATATTGCCATGATAAAAGTAGAGTATTTGTTGTTATTTGGAGCGTAATAATAGCTTTTGGTCACCACATAAAATAACTTATGCAAATGCAAATACACGTAGCTGAAACGCCAGAATGCAAAATTAACACATTCAATAGTAAACGGATAATGGTAAGAATTATATCAAACTTCTTAGATGAATACAAGTATACTAATCATAAGGTTGTGAGTTCTAGCCCCGCTGGTGCCAATGTGTTTGTGTCCTTGGGCAAGGCACTTAGTCTACATTGCCTATTAGGGGGTTACTACAGTCATAAAAAAGTAAATATACAGGTAATAATTGGGCTTTTAACTCTAAAAATAGATATCATACCTAAAAATATTATAAAGTCGGTGAAAAATTGATCTTCTTTAATATGAGATATTGCGCGCTAGGATTGGGTGATTATTAAGGAAGTGACACTCCAAAATGTAAGGTAAAGTCCGATTTTTATTTTCACATTTATCTTTTCTACACGCGGACCCAGTATCAGTATCGATTACCAATTGAGGATGGATGACATTGTGACTTTTACCTTACATTTGTCACTTCTTCAATATTCAACCGATCCTTGCGTGCAATATCTAACAACTTTATAATTTAATATTTTAGGTAGGATATATATTTTTAGAGTTAAAAGCCCATTTATTACCTGTATAGTTACTTTTTTGATGACGTATATAAAGAGGTTTTTTGCAAAAGGGCCTGCATCCACTTTGGCTCTTATTGAGAAAAAGTCAAAAAACTGTTTCTAAATATTCAAGTTGAGCAATTGAAAAACTGAATGGATTATGAAAGAGGTACACTACATACTAATTTAAATTGAAATACATTTCAAATGTGCTAGGTTTTTTAAAATTTTTAAAAATCATGTTTACATTTTTTTTAAATTTGGATGTACATGTAGGCCCTTTTGCAACAAAACTCCATCTGTTTTACATAGAGAAAAAATACCACACACAAAAAATCATTTATTTTAATCATTTAAAAAAAAAGGTTTGATATAGAAATGTATAGGTCACAATCATATGAAAGAAAAGACCTACATCTATCTCATTGTAAACAGCCATTGAAGTTGTTGTTTTGTTGTAAGAAGGGCCTGTATCCCGATTTAATTCTGGAAATTGAAACATATGATTTTTTCCTATACATTTCTATATCAAACTCATTTTGCAATTCCTTGTAAACAACTGTGTTGGTGTTCATTTACCATTACCTTTACTATTACCATTATACCTCTACTACATTATAAACTTCATTTCGTTTACAATGTTAAGGCATCACAAGTTATATTTTCCACTCTCTACAATTCGAAAAATGTATTGGAAATGATTAATAGAATTACTTATAAACTATTATTAAAGACTTGCATATGTCCAATAAGCAAATTATACATCGGTATTTGCTGATATGGAGATGAAGAATTGTTTTTTCTTCTTATAATCCATGAAGAAATTGTCCAATTGTTGACAGGAAGTATTTTTCCTGATTTTTTGGAAACGGGTCCTGAATATTCTGACTCACCCTGTATTATTAAATGACAGCAATCATTTCGAATGAAAGCAAATTATAGGCTTTCTTGGTGCCTTTATCTTTTGAATGTCCACAAATGTTATAATGTTATAGGCGTTCCGTGATCGGTTTCTAAAATAAGGTTAAGATCATGTTTTTTATACTGGGTACAATTTGTGTTACATGTCCCTTTTTCCATAAATTAGGTTGCTTTTGCAGTTAATGCATTATATCTGAAAAAGTTTACATTTAAAGTTGATAAAAGTATGCATATTCTGAAAGCATATACTGTAACGGATGCAAATAGCATACAATCAAGTTGATTATACAGGGTGGCTCGAAATTGTACAGGGTGTAACAAGCAAAATCTTCTAAAAAAGAAGCGTTTCAATAATTACTTCCACTATGTATATGAAGTGATGAGAGAAAAGTTCAGTACAGATTTAAAGTAGTTTAATAAAATACCCATCCAGACATATGCAAATTAAATTTCATTATGAATCTGAAATCCGACATACAGGGTGTCTAAAAATTTGTTTATTTAGTTCCGGAAAAATGCTTCTATTACTACATACATACAAAGACTAGTATTTTAACCAAATTCAAGTAGATTTCAAATAAAAATGCATCAATTACATGTACATGAACATTGATTGATTTTGAAAGTCACCCTTTTCTCATGTAAAGTTGTTAATTTTAAACATATAGGGTGTTTAAAACATTAATTTAGGTAAACATGATTATCCACAAATCATTAAATTGAATGAATTTAAATTTGCATCTGAAACATGATTTTACATTCCAATTTGAAGTAGCAAATGCTTAAAGTGGTATGAATGAGTTTCAAATAATGTTCAATAAAAAGGGTCCCTTTAACTACAGGGTGACTCAAATGTTCCCAATGGCACATGTTTAGTGGCATACAATTAATTGCGTTCATCCTTTTTGCACCTTCATGATGTGCAAAGCACATTCAAATGAACAAATTAGGTTAGTTTCCATAATGTTTGAACCCAGTATTCAAATTTCAAGAGTCTGATTTAAGATTGAATTATAAAATGTTTTCGTTTTAAGTTGTATTCAACATATAGGGTGATCCAATGTTGATTGGCAAACTGCTTATGTTGGTCATCCTATACTAGGTCAGGTCAGTTGCATTCCTAAGAATTTAATAATTCTCCTGAGTTTACAAGCTTGATGAAAACCAGCAGTTTTTTACTTATTTGGTAACACAGTTAAAAACAAGTAATAACACCACACAAACGCATTTAACAAAATGTGCTTATTAACATCCAGACAATACAGAATACATGAGGTTAATTACATATCTTCTTTGAATTTTTAATTAAATAGTTAAATTTATTTATTCAAAAGGGTACCTCAACCTTTCTATACTTTTAAAATGGACAGTTTGGTGCAGGCAAATGTTTGCATACATTTGCAAACTGCGACCAACTTACGTTTCTTAACAATTTTTTGAGCTTCTTATTTAATGCTAATTAATGATTCCTTAATTAACTAATTATATTTTTAATTCAAATATGCTTCAATAATGTTATGTTTTCAATATAGAATTGTATCAAGAGTGAAACCAGTGCATTTTATGTTTGCCCAATGTATATTGCACCATACTTGTTCAACTATGTACTCCTCCTCCTCCGCATACTCCTCCTCCACATACTCCTCCACCCCTGACTAATTAGGTTTAACGAACTATTGTAATTAACAGAACCATGGTAGTTTATATTTTTCTTTTTAAGATAAAGGCCAAATACTTTCTCATCAAAATAAGACCAAATTTGAGTATGTGTGATAAAGAATAGCCAAAATATATGCATGCAAAGTAATAATATGTAGTGCAATGTAACAGATCCACCTTTTTGGGGTACCCAGTATAAAAAACATGACCTTAAGACATTTTACTAATTAAAGGGAAACTCAGTGATGCAATTGACACGTGCAGGTTAACCAAAGGCTACAGGTTCGTTTAGAAAAGACACAGTGTCCATATGCCAAGGTCTCTATACCCATGTAGATATAAATATCGATCGCTTTGACATACTTCGGGCGCACTGTGTACGTTTTTTCAATGTTTTCATTCATTTGTATACGTTTATCACAAAGTTGGAGAGAACAGTAAATATTTACCACCGCTTACATACGCTTTAGGAAAACACAATCAATGTTATTTACTTTCGCCAATGCTTTCAAAACCTTGTAGAAATACCATTAATCGCTTTCACAATGTTAAGGGAACACAATGTATGTTTACCAAATCCGGCAATACCTTGTAGACAACACTACCAAGTTAGAGTACCACTGTTTGATTTTACCAATCGCCTGTAGATTCCACACCAGTAATTAATTTCAATCCTTCCCTAAGTCAATCAAACTCTTATTGTCAGCTGATTACAGGTTTAATCAGAAATGGTACCTATATAATTGCTCCCAAATGATTAAAGTTGTGGTTTAATCCTGATTTGAGGACTATTACCTAATACCACAGTGCAAAAATAAATATTTTCAATGCATTTTGTAGATTTTTTTGGATGCATTTTGATTGTAAATGTTCTGGTAACATTTCTCAATTTTTTCTGACAAATGAGGTCGCTACACCAGTTGTCCAACTCTGGGAGCTCATTTCTCGGAACTTTCTGGGATATGTTAATTGTTTTTGTTAAATGATCAAAGATATCATGAAATGTAAGGAAAAATGTCAAATTGAAAAATCCAATCGCTTTATAAGTGAAGAAATGGGCTTTTTGTAACAACTATTTAACAGTAAACCTATGTGGAAACCATTTAGTGGCGTGAATTCTGTATTTCCTTCCAGACTTCGCGCCATCTATCGTTTTCCTGATATCGAGGGCTACATCGCCAATTTATCATACTGTTTATTTACCATTACCTGTACTACCTTATAGACTACATTTCGTTTACAATATTTAGGAATCCCAACTTATATTTTCCACTCTCTAAAATTCCATTTTACAGATACATCAATGCCATCACGAAGTGTGTGCGTTGTTTTGTCTTATATTATAAAATGACAGTAGTCATTTCGAATGAACGCAGTATAGGTTTTCTTGATGACTTGAATATTTACACATATTATTAAATATAAAGGCGTTTCTTGATCGGGTCCGAAATAAGGTTAAGACATAATACTAATTAAAGGGAAACTCAGTGATGCAATTGACACAGGCATGTTAACAAAAGGCTGCAGATTCGTTTAGAAAAGACTCAGTGTTCGTATGCCAAGGTCTCTATCCCCTGGTAGATACCAATATCGATCACTTTGACAGACTTTGGGCGCACTGTGTACTTTTTTCCAATGTTTTGATTCATTTGTAGAAAACACGTTTATCACACAGTCGGGGAGAACAGTAAATATTTACCCTGAGACGAATTCCTCTAAGTATTTGCCACTGCTTTCGTACGCTTTAAGAAAACACGATCAATGGCATTTACTGTGTTGGAGGAATATAACATACATTTAGCCAATGCTCGTAAAACCTTGTAGAAATACCATTGATCGCTTTTACAATGTAATGGGAACACAAAGTATGTTTACCAAATCCGGCAATACCTTGTAGACAACGCTACCAAGTTAGCGTAGCACTGTTTAATGTTACCAATCGCCTGGAGTTCCTTCCAGACACCGCAATCTATCGCTTTCATGATTTCGAAGGCCACTTTCACTTAGGTTTCCAATTCCCTGTAAACAACTGGGTTGGTAGAGCATAGTGTTCATTTACCATTACATGTACAACCTTATAGACTACATTTCGTTTCCAATATTTAAGCATCTTACGTTATATTTTTCACTCTCTACAATTCCACAAATGTATTGGAAATAATTATTAGAATTACTAATCAACTATTATTGAAGACTTGCATATGTCCAATAAGCAAACTATAGATCAATATTTGCTGAATTGGAGTTTTACAGATACATCAATGCCATCACGAAGGGTGTGCTTTCTTTTGTCTTATATTATAAAATGACAGTAGTCATTTCGAATGAACACAGTGTAGGTTCTCTTGATGACTTTATCATTTGAATATCTACACATGTTATTAAATATAAAGGCCTTTCGTGATCGGGTCCGAAATAAAGTTAAGACATAATACTAATTAAAGGGAAACTCAGTGATGCAATTGACACATGCAGGTTAACCAAAGGCTACAGGTTCGTTTAGAAAAGACACAATGTTCATATGCTAAGGTCTCTGTACCCTTGTAGATATCTATATCGATCGCTTTGACAGACTTTTGGCGCACTGTGTACGTTTTTCGAATTTTGTCATTCTTTTGTAGAAAATACGTTTAATTGATATCACAAAGTTGTGGAGAACAGTAAATATTATTCCTGAGACGAATTCCTCTAAGTATTTACCACTACTTGCATACGCTTTAAGAAAACACGAGCAATGGCATTTACAGTGTTGGGAGAATACAATATGGATTCAACCAATAATTGTATAACCTTCTAGAAACACTATTGATCTCTGTCACAGTATTAAGGGAACACAGTGTATGTGTACATATACCGGCATTACCTTGTAGACAACACCACCAAGTTAGAGTAGCACTGCTTCATTTTACCAATCGCCTGTGCCTCCTTCCAGATATCGCCATCTATCGTTTTCCTGATTCCGAGGGCCACATCGCCAATGTAACTTAGGTCTCCAATCCCTTTTTTACTGCAGGGCTGGTAGAGCATTATAGTGTTCGTTTATTTTGTTTATTTTTTTCATTTTCTTTACAAATTGTACTATTCAGCTACATCTATAAATTGTGTGCCCTATTTAAATGTTAAAGAGTAGAAACAAACCTTCTACCAAATTAAGTCATACAAAAGTGAATTTTCATTCAATATACTTTCAGAAATTGAAGAAAATAACCTAGGAAAACACTATTCAATGGCTATAACGATTGAGTGGATTTTCAAACAAATGTTGACATCTTGACAGAGGCTTGCCGACCTGCCTACAAATTACGAATATATGTATCGCGCGCTATCAGAAATAATGTCAAGAGCAATTTATCAATTGAAAAGATGTGGTACCTAATTCGAGGATTCTTTTAGATACCTTCTGTGTAAAAATCAAAGAAGTGGTGGCAGACTTTAAAATATCAATTTCCTTTATACTTTGCACATGTTTAGACGTTTGGTCAACATGTATATATTTGGTGAAAAAATTACCAATATATCTTTGGTTGCTATGGCAACGGCCAATTCATGAAATTACCCAATTTTCACTATTTTTACCCATTTCACAACTTTAAAAAAGCGTAAGTATTAGATCATATTTCTGTATGAAGAACATGCATTACAGTCCCCTTCTTTTATACAGTGAAGTAGCCATCCTTGTCCTTTTCAAAAATGATGTCAACATTAACTTTCATTTTTTCAATGTGGGTTAATCCATTTTGTAGAATAGGGGTGTTTTGATTAATTTTAATTATGCAAAAAGTGAAGGTCGTAAAAATGACATAACCCCTAAAGTGGTGTTTTTTTAATTAGCCTATTCAGGGTTAATAGACAGGATGTTGATCTACATGTTTCAAGAAAAAAGTTTCGGTAATTGTTGTACCGGAGAGCAGTGTTGCACTTTTTCGGTTTATTGACATTTAATTCAATATGAAAAATAGGGATTTTGAGGATTTACTTTCATAGAAAATTCTGATAAGGATTGATATGCATTCATATTCAATTATATTTGTATCAACTCAGCATTAAGTTGGACATGATTTGATAGTATTTAAACAACAGCGTTGCCAGATTAAATGCCCAAAATAAAGCTGTTGCTCATTACCATTAGTAGGGTCATATTCAGTGATCCAGGGAACACAAGAGCAAAGGAAGGTTAAGGATGGTGTTTTTTTACTATAGGGTATTTAGAAACAAAATAAGCTCCTATTCCCCTCGCAAAAGTTTAGGCAACTGCAGACAGCTGGGATACAGCAATATCCAAAATGGCCGCCAGAGGCCATTTTAAAATTTTGAAAATCGTATGTCTTCTAGACATAAACCTGGAGACATGATTGATATAATGATGTGTATGTTAATTAACTTTATGCCTATGAATCTAATACGGTGGATAGTTCATAATTTGGAATCTCTTTTCAGCATGAAATCCAAGATGGCTGCTGGCAGCCATCTTGGAATTGATGAAATCCTATAATTTGGCATTTGTAGGTTATTTCTCCCATATTAGGCCAGAAATCTCTAGCTTTTTCATGAATGCTATTATTTTTCATGATTTTACTGCTCCCACAATTTAGAGCAAAAATCCCGGATCTTAGGATATAGGCAGCCTGTCGTACCTAAGATAGATATCATTGGCCCGTAGCGGGGGAAATGCCGGTTAACCCCCACCAACGGATTGTTTTTAAGCAAAAAACATTTTGATCTTCAATAAAAACAATGATTTGAATGAACCAGCTAGATCTAAAGGTGCGACAAGTTAATACGAACTTGACCTCTAAATCACACAAAGCAATAGGGTACTTATTTGGTGGTGTGGGACCATAGCGGCTCATTCAACCTAGAAACACAATAGATGTTGCTCTTGAATAATTTAATGTTCATGAAATCTTTCTAGGATTCCCTAAGAGTTAATTATTCTCACCATGGATATCAAAGAAAGCCACCAACAACCATTTTAGAACATTTATGGTGCATATCTTTTGAGCCAAATGACCTTAGTGATGATGAAAAAGGTATTATAATGGACTATGGGAAATCCATTACAGAGGCAAACGGGTGTCAATCATTTTGAGATCATGTTTAGTATAAAAGCATCCATGGGTGGATTCAAGTTACGGAAGTCAGCTGTTGCTAGCAAACTTGAATTGTCTTGTCAAGTTTAAAATGTAGCAAGGCAAAACAGAAAGAAAAATTATGTGTATTAAATGAAGATAGTAGCCCCCGACTTCGCTGCTCTTTTGATGCTACCAGGCTTTTTGTGCCTCTATCTAAACATCAAGCTGGTGATAATTCCTTTCATGTAATTCCTTTCATGTCTTTTCACTATATCGTAATTTGGCGAATCTGTATCTATATTTGCCTTTTCCGATACAATTGTGTTTTGCCTTTTACTCATTTATATATTTTGTTAATTTGTTATGGTATTTTATGGTTGTAAAGGTTGTGCGTTTTCTTAATTTTTAATTTTAATTTTTAATTTTTAATTCATTGATTTTATCTTTGTGCGGCGCATTGAGTCTCCTTGCGGTTTGAAATGCGTCTTTTAAATGCCTGTTTATTATTATCAATATTATGTGGCCCCGACTTTGAAATCAGCTCCCGCTCAGCATCAGAGAGGCGCCGTCCGTCTGTATCTTCAAACGCCGGTTAAAAACGAATTTGTTTCCCAAGTACTGATTTGTTAACTTTGCATGACTTGTGTATATTATTTTCTTTGTATTTTTCTTGTATATAATGCTGTTTGATATTGTGAAGCGCTGTGTTCTTTGTAGAGCGCTTTTTAAATGCTTGTTATTATACTATATATTATTAAAACATAGTAGCTATTTTAAGTATTCTACCACACACTTTCTTATAAAGAAGATGGGTGGATGTAAAGTGTAATTGGTCAGTATAGTTTGGCTCTCAAAATACCAACACTGACAGAATGCGATCCTTATTCAGTATCACAAGTCAATTCAACGAGGGAATGTACTCTGGGATCATTAATGAGGATCACTACTTGAACCAGTAGAAGATCACCACATTTGTTATGCAATGCTGGTTTAATTTGGCACATACACCAATGTTCTGGATGGTTAAAAACACTATATTCTTAACCCTAACAGTCCTAAATACTATGAATTATTACGCAAAATACTCTCCCCAAGAGCATGCTTTCACATTGATTTTGGTCGACGTCATCGATCGAGCTAATATGAGGGCACCAAATTTCGACCCGGGCAAGCTCTTGTATGTTAGCTCAGTTAGGAGCGCGCGTGGGGCGTGCAAAAGGTCCGCGGATCGAATCAGGGTCGGACCGCGGTGGTTTGTTTGTTCAAAATCCCTCAATGTTTCCCCCTCCCCCTGATCCACACCAAAATATCTAAGGGTTAAGACCAAAAACGAAACTAGAGTTATGCATTGTATTGCATTCTTCTAAAGCTTTTAATCGTTAAAACTAAATTGTGTAAAGTAAAATTTGTGAATTAAAGCAGCTACCGTGTTTTATCATAGTTTTTTCTTATTTGTCCTTATAACATTTGCAACAATTGTTCATGATGTCAGCAACAGTACAGGATTTTGTAACTGAAATTCACCCATGCTTTTTTTACTGAAGATGATTGACAAACTTGCCTCTGGAATGGATTCAGCATTGTGGAATTATTGAAGAAATGCTCCTTTATCACATTTAAGAACATCATAACATTTCTAAAATAGTCGTTAAGTAGCCATTTTGAATTGTTCATAATGAGTACAATTAACCCATACATGTCATTAAATACTAGTAGGTTTTAGAATAATTTCATTTAAATAAGATACGAGCAACATCTACATTATGTTTCTAGGTTATATTTCATGCTGGAAACAACTTCAGAATAATAAAATAACTACTATATACAGGATTCCAAGGCATAACGTTAGTCAAAACAGACACCTAAATAACGTGTCCTGGTTAAGGTGTTCAAAAATTATGTGATTTTATCAATTCCAAGATGGCCGCTGGCAGCCATCTTGCATTTCATGCTGAATACAGCCTCCAAATCATAAAATAATCACCGTATTAGATTCCTAGTCATAAAGTTAGTCAAAAAAGATACCTCAATCTTGTCTCCGGGTTAATATGTCCAGAAGTTATGTGATTTTCTAAATTCCAAGATGGCTTCTGGAGGCCATTTTGGATATTACTACAAAATATATGCTGCAGAACAGTCTTAAGAATAGGTCATTGCTTGAGAATAAATGTTTAAAGGTACTTTGTGATGCTTGGCTTCCTGTTAAAACATTCGTTTCACCCCAATAAAACACCGTTATTTTATGGGAAAATGTCAAACTTTCTGGCAACACTGTTTACCTCTGTCAAAATTACCGAAATTTTTTTTGGGTTATTTAGGTAAAGTACTACCTAGTCTAGCCACATTGATAATATAAATTTTTAAAAAGCACCACTTTGGGGTTTACAGCTCATTGAACATTGCTATATTTCAAGAAATTAATATTTACAAAAAAACACCCCTATTTCAAACAATGGTATAACCCAAGTGCGCCATGGTGGTTGTTTGAGAACTGCATTTCTAGAATGCTTATGTGTTGTTAATCATGTGGTGTGACTGTCAAGTTCTACCTCTACTTTCCCTACATATGGTGAATCTTAAAAGTTTGAAATATGTTAGCCTTATAAAAGTGCTGAAATAGGCCAACACGTGTCATTTTGATATTTTGGCGGTTGCTATGGTAACGAAGGTCCAGCGGTGACTTAATTTAGATTTGTATAGACTTTGAACAATGCTGCACCCTGACATTAAGAAAAAATAAAATATCTTTTTTTGAAGTCTGCCAACATTTTTTGATTTTCTTTGATTGGTACGCAAAGTTGCTCTTAAGAAACCTTCGAATATGGAGTGTTGTTTTGTTAGTTGTTAATCTTTAACGCAAAATGTAGATAGTAACTATTGTTTTGAATGGATCTATATTCAGTCAATCAAATAAATAAGATTAAGCCAACTGTGATTAATTTGTATTTTATCAGATCTATAAAATATTGGTTCAATGGCTATGATTTTTGTGTACACATTACAAGAATTTCCTATGGCAGTCTACATTTTCATTGATCTACATTAATATTTTGTCGAAAAAATCACCCTTTTTTGATTGGATTCAATATTTTTGTCCCAAATAACATCCCTGTTTTTTAAAGATTACGTCGTAGGCCTACACGGCCATGATTAAAGCCTAAATGTTAGAGAAAAATACAATATCACACCAAATTCCTAATGTTTCTGGATTGGGATCTTAATTTTGACACTGTTTTAAATTATGAAGTGCCTACCTCTCCGTCAATAATGTCTTCCCTCAACTTTTGTGTGAATTAAATTAATTAAAAAAAGTATCGTATATACATTAGACAGCAGACTACCTCAATTCTGTTAAAGGATCAGTATTCTTTTACTCATGTATCAATAATATCTCCATTTATTTACTTTATATTGAACTGGTAGGTTTTTAAGAGTTAGTGTGTAACGAAGTGAGGTACTAATTCACAGGTTTATATCACAAAATTATTTAATAGTTACATTAATTCATTGTGAGGACGTTGGTCGGCGTTCCTTTTTTTTTTTATTGAATATCGGTGTTTTCTTGTAATCATCACTATTTACAATTTATTTTAAATACAGAATACAAGGTTCAATTTGAAGAAAAAAGGTCGCATGACATACCATCTACTAAGATATAACAAAATAATTGCACCATGAATTAGAAAAAATGTGCAAAACATCCATTCGGTGTAGGAAATGTAGACAGCCTTTATTCATGTTATTGGGTGCAATAATAGAACACATTATTTCATGTTGCGAAAACAATTTGTTGATTAATATATCCAAAGATATTATTAAATTTAAAGGCGTTCCGTGCTTTATTGCTAAAATTAGGTTCTGACATAAAACGAACAGCAACACTTTCAATCACTTTCACGCTTTTCAAGGGACACAATATATATATCTAATTTTGTTAGTTAGAAGACAATCGCAACCAAAGACTGCATTTTCTTGTAAGAAGAACTATCAATTGTTTTCACAGTGCACATTTACCATTTCCTTTATACCCTTGTAGAATATTTCATCAATCAATCGCAATCAACATATAGAATATTTAACCAATACCTGCATTTCTTTTTAAGACAACACGATCAATGGCTTTCACTGTGTTGGAGGAATTCAGTATACGTTTAACCAATGCTTGCGTAATGTTGTAGACAAATACCATAGATCGCATTCACCAATACCAGCATTTCCGTGTAGACAACGCCACCAAGTAAGAGTAGTATGGTTTCATTTTACCAATCGCCTGCATTTTTCTTCCAGACAAGGCCATCGATCGTTTTGCTGATTTACGCGGGTCACAGTGCTCATTTAACTAATCCCTTGTGAACAACAGGGTTGATAGAGCACAGTGTCCATTTACCATTACCAGTACTGCCTAGTAGAATACACCTCGTTTACAATGTTAAGTTATATTGTCCACTCTCTACAATTCCAATAATATATTGGAAATGATTATTAGTGTTTTAAAAGGGAACACAGTGATTGTTTACCAATGCTGGCATTACCTTGCAGATTCTAAAGTTAAAGAAGCACAGTTCATTTTACCAATCGCCTGTATTTTCTTCCACCTATCGCCATCTATCGTTTTCTTGATTTTGGCGGGAAATATTGCCAATTTAACAAATTTCTACAACCCCTTGCAAACAACAGAGCATAATGTTCATTTTACCATTTTCTGTACTGCCTTGTAGACAACATGTCGTTTAGGCAACCAAGGTTATATTTTCAACTCTACATTTACGACAATAAATTCAAAATGATTATAATGATCGTTAGTTAATAATAACGTGGCAGAA
The DNA here is from genome assembly GCA_035610835.1 of Ophiura sarsii. Lineage (NCBI taxonomy): Eukaryota > Metazoa > Echinodermata > Ophiuroidea > Amphilepidida > Ophiuridae > Ophiura > Ophiura sarsii. The sequence goes on along the minus strand of CM069451.1, from coordinate 33,731,606 downwards.
ATGCTGCTTCGAATTGACGAGAAGAGGTTTTAGCTTAATACAATTACACAGGTTATACGCACATTTATATGAGTTTAACACTTTTCGTGCGGCTATTGGTTTTACCATATACAAAACAGACTTTCCAGTAACCTTTCCCAACTTCCAAGGACTATCTTAAGAATTATTGAACCAATACTAGGCATGTTTGTTTTTGTTTTAATGCATTTCTATGGTGATTCCATATATGACAATGAAATTTAACATTTTGTGAAATTTTGGAACGTCGTCTGCAGACGCCTGCCACGTGGAAAGTATTAAGTTTTTTGACGTTCCATTCATGAAATAAATGATACCTAAGTTGATGAAGAAATCATCGAGAGCACAGAAAAGCTGAAAGTGGATAGCGGACGACAGAATCAGATGCTACATATTTGTTGTTGGTAATTCATTTCCGATAATAATAGTAATACTTGATTTTCTATTATTCCCCAAAACATACATTAACGATATGTGGTACATAATTTAATCTTCATATTTAGCCAGCAAAGAAACAATGATTGAATGCGTCGTCTTTTATTTCCAGACTGTGGAAATGTATCTCCCGTTAAGACAACCAGAATTCTGTCACATTTAACTACGTTGTTAAGATTGATTTATTGTGTTGGCAATGATCTACAGGTTCGTTCAAATTGCCCGGTAGCAGTTTGGTCACTTGGCTAATAATTGGAACCTCCATCCTGTTTGCAAACATACGAAACATTTTATTACCGCTGGCTAAACAGATCTACACACACAACTAGAGGCTTGTATAGCGGTAGAATTCAATTATATTTTTGGGTTCAAGGGACTCTCAGTGTTATCATTTTTATCTGTTCGTCAATTGATTCTTAAAAGACTTGAAATGCAAAATGTCTAAATTAAAGTGATTTTGAAAAAATAAAAACTGAATAATTTCGTTTAGGTTTTTAAGATGTTTTGAATAATTGTGTCGATTATACTGAAGCCAACCTTTTTGAAAGGATACGTTCAAGCATGATTTTCTCAAAATCCGACGTATCCAAATGGATTCTCTTATCCATCGCTTATGTTTGTCAAAGTCTTTATCGAGGATTGATGCCCCATCCCAGTCGATGGTGTGGTTCTCATGTGCTATATGGTCGGTGACCGCTGATTTATGTTGTTCCGTCGTGGAATCTTTTCTGTTGGCTCTTGTGAACTTTTGTCGCTAACCTTCTGGGCGTCTTTCTTGTGTTCATTTAACCTTGTTCCAAACAGACGGCATGTCTCACCAACATAGGCTTTGTCACAAGAGTGACATGGGATTTGTCCCCAGGCAGGGGGCCAAAATAATCAACCGCGACGAGGGTATTTATTCTCTAAATCATGTCTACGATCCACTGTTAAAACCTAAGCTCCCTGGGAACGAGAGTGCAAGAAAATCTCGCGGGAAAAACAAGTATATAATCCTGATGAACTTATTCAAAGAACAGCTACACTATCAATCACGTTCACACTTTTGAAGGTTTCCAATCCCTTGTTAACAACTGGGTTGGTAGAGCATAGTGTTCATTTACCATTACCTTTACTATTACCATTACCTTTACTACATTATAGACTACATTTCGTTTACAATGTTTAGGCATCACAAATTATATTTTCCACTCTCTACAATTCGAAAAATGTAATGGAAATGATTAATAGAATTACTTATAAACTATTATTAAAGACTTGCATATGTCCAATAAGCAAATTATACATCGGTATTTGCTGAAATGGAGATGAAGAATTGTTTTTTTTCTTATAATCCATGAAGAAATTGTTGACCGGAAGTATTTTTCCTGATTTCTTGGAAACGGGTCCTGAATATTCTCACCATGTATTATTAAATGACAGCAATCATTTCGAATGAAGGCAAATTATAGGCTTTCTCGGTGCCTTTATCTTTTGAATGTCCACAAATGTTATAATTTTAAAGGCGTTCCGTGATCGGTTTCTAAAATAAGGTTAAGACATATTACTAATTAAAGGGAAACTCGGTGAAGCAATTGACACAGGCATGTTAACCAAAGGCTACAGGTTCGTTTAGAAAAGACTCAGTGTTCATATGCCAAGGTATCTATACCCATGTAGATATCAATATCGATCGCTTTGACATATTCAATGTTTTCATTCATTTGTATACGTATATCACAAAGTTGGAGAGAACAGTTAGTATTAACCCTAAGACGAATTCCTCTAAGTATTTACCACTGCTTACATACGCTTTAAGAAAACACGATCAATGTTATTTACTGCGTTGGAGGAACACAATATACATTTAGCCAAGACTGAGCAAATAATAGATCATTATTGTCTAAAATGGAGTTTTACAAATACTTTTTTTCTTCTTCTTTTGTCTTGTATTATAAAATGACAGCAGTCATTTTGATTGAACGCAGTATTGGTTTTCTTGATGACTGTATCTGGTGAATGTCCACAAATGTTATAATTTTAAAGGCGTTCCGTGATCGGTTTCTAAAATAAGGTTAAGACATATTACTAATCAAAGGGGTATACTCAGTGATGCAATTGACACATGCAGGTTAACCAAAGGCTACAGGTTCGTATAGAAACGACACAGTGTTCGTATGCCAAGGTCTCTATACCCTTGTAGATATCAATATCGATCACTTTGACGGACTTCGGGCGCACTGTGTACGTTTTCCCAATGTTTTCATTTATTTGTAGAAAACACGTTTATCACGCAGTCGGGGAGAACAATAAATATTTACCCTGAGACGAATTCCTATAAGTATTTGCCACTACTTGCATACGCTTTAAGAAAACACGATCAATGGCATTTACTGTGTTGGAGGAATATACCATACATTTAGTCAATGCTTGTAAAACCCTGTAGAAATACCATTGATCGCTTTCACAATGTAATGGGAACACAAAGTAGGTTTACCTAATCCGGCAATACCTTTTAGAAAACGCTACCAAGTTAGCGTAGCACTGTTTGATGTTACCAATCGCCGAGAGTTCCTTCCAGACACCGCAATCTATCGCTTTCATGATTTCGAAGGCCACTTTCACTTAGGTTTCCAATTCCTTGTAAACAACTGGGTTGGTAAAGCAAAGTGTTCATTTACCATTACATGTACAACCTTATAGACTACATTTCGTTTGCAATGTTTAAGCATCTTACGTTATATTTTTCACTCTCTACAATTCCAAAAATGTATTGGAAATGATTATTAGAATTACTAATCAACTATTATTGAAGACTTGCATATGTCCAATAAGCAAACTATAGATCAATATTTGCTGAATTGGAGTTTTACAGATACATCAATGCCATCACGAAGGGTGTGCTTTCTTTTGTCTTATATTATAAAATGACAGTAGTCATTTCGAATGAACACAGTGTAGGTTTTCTTGATGACTTTATCATTTGAATATCTACACATGTTATTAAATATAAAGGCCTTTCGTGATCGGGTCCGAAATAAAGTTCAGACATAATACTAATTAAAGGGAAACTCAGTGATGCAATTGACACATGCAGGTTAACCAAAGGCTACAGGTTCGTTTAGAAAAGACACAATGTTCATATGCTAAGGTCTCTATACCCTTGTAGATATCTATATCGATCGCTTTGACAGACTTTTGGCGCACTGTGTACGTTTTTCGAATTTTGTCATTCTTTTGTAGAAAATACGTTTAATTGATATCACAAAGTTGTGGAGAACAGTAAATATTATTCCTGAGACGAATTCCTCTAAGTATTTACCACTACTTGCATACGCTTTAAGAAAACACAAGCAATGGCATTTACAGTGTTGGGAGAATACAGTATGGATTCAACCAATGCTTGTATAACCTTCTAGAAACACTATTGATCTCTGTCACAGTATTAAGGGAACACAGCGTATGTGTACATATACCGGCATTACCTTGTAGACAACACCACCAAGTTAGAGTAGCACTGATTCATTTTACCAATCGCCTGTACCTCCTTCCAGATATCACCATCTATCGTTTTCATGATTCCGAGGGCCACATCGCCAATGTAACTTAGGTCTCCAATCCCTTTTTTACTGCAGGGCTGGTAGAGCATTATAGTGTTCGTTTATTTTTTTCATTTTTTTCATTTTCTTTACAAATTGTACTATTCAGCTACATCTATAAATTGTGTGCCCTATTTAAATGTTAAAGAGTAGAAACAAACCTTCTACCAAATTAAGTCATACAAAAGTGAATTTTCATTCAATATACTTTCAGAAATTGAAGAAAATAACCTAGGAAAACACTATTCAATGGCTATAGCGATTGAGTGGATTTTCAAACAAATGTTGACATCTTGACAGAGGCTTGCCGACCTGCCTACAAATTACGAATATATGTATCGCGCGCTATCAGAAATAATGTCAAGAGCAATTTATCAATTGAAAAGATGTGGTACCTAATTCGAGGATTCTTTTAGAGACCTTGTGTGTAAAAATCAAAGAAGTGGTGGCAGACTTTAAAATATCAATTTCCTTTATACTTTGCACATGTTTAGACCTTTGGTCAACATGTATATATTTGGTGAAAAAATTACCAATATATCTTTGGTTGCTATGGCAACGGCCAATTCATGAAATTACCCAATTTTCACTATTTTTACCCATTTCACAACTTTAAAAAAGCGTAAGTATTAGATCATATTTCTGTATGAAGAACATGCATTACAGTCCCCTTCTTTTATACAGTGAAGTAGCCATCCTTGTCCTTTTCAAAAATGATGTCAACATTAACTTTCATTTTTTCAATGTGGGTTAATCCATTTTGTAGAATAGGGGTGTTTTGATTAATATTAATTATGCAAAAAGTGAAGGTCGTAAAAATGACATAACCCCTAAAGTGGTGGGTTTTTTAATTAGCCTATTCAGGGTTAATAGACAGGATGTTGATCTACATGTTTCAAGAAAAAAGTTTCGGTAATTGTTGTACCGGAGAGCAGTGTTGCACTTTTTCGGTTTATTGACATTTAATTCAATATGAAAAATAGGGATTTTTAGGATTTACTTTCATAGAAAATTCTGATAAGGATTGATATGCATTCATATTCAATTATAATTGTATCAACTCAGCATTAAGTTGGACATGATTTGATAGTATTTAAAAAACAGCGTTGCCAGATTAAACGCCCAAAATAAAGCTGTTGCTCATTACCATTAGTAGGGTCATATTCAGTGATCCAGGGAACACAAGAGCAAAGGAAGGTTAAGGATGGTGTTTTTTTACTATAGGGTATTTAGAAACAAAATAAGCTCCTATTCCCCTCGCAAAAGTTTAGGCAACTGCAGACAGCTGGGATACAGCAATATCCAAAATGGCCGCCAGAGGCCATTTTAAAATTTTGAAAATCGTATGTCTTCTAGACATAAACCTGGAGACATGATTGATATAATGATGTGTATGTTAATTAACTTTATGCCTATGAATCTAATACGGTGGATAGTTCATAATTTGGAATCTCTTTTCAGCATGAAATCCAAGATGGCTGCTGGCAGCCATCTTGGAATTGATGAAATCCTATAATTTCTGTGTCTTTTTTGATTAACTTTATGCCCTGGAATCAAAACAGTGATTATTGTATTATTATGGTATGCCTTCAACATTAATTCCAAGAAGACTGACACTTGTATATTCCAAATATTCATATGAGTGCACACCACCAAATAATATTTTGCGTTCTGGCAATACCCGGCAGTGTTTGAAATCAAGAAATACCTCACAATAAGTCTAAATTTAACATCCTAGAAAAGGTTAAAATTGCTGTAAATGTTTCATAATTTGGCATTTGTAGGTTATTTCTCCCATATTAGGCCAGAAATCTCTAGCTTTTTCATGAATGCTATTATTTTTCATGATTTCACTGTTTCCCACAATTTAGAGCAAAAATCCCGGATCTTAGGATATAGGCAGCCTGTCGTACCTAAGATAGATATCATTGGCCCGTAGCGGGGGAAATGCCGGTTAACCCCCACCAACGGATTGTTTTTAAACAAAAAACATTTTGATCTTCAATAAAAACAATGATTTGAATGAACCAGCTAGATCTAAAGGTGCGACAAGTTAATACGAACTTGACCTTTAAATCACACAAAGCAATAGGGTACTTATTTGGTGGTGTGGGACCATAGCGGCTCATTCAACCTAGAAACACAATAGATGTTGCTCTTGAATAATTTAATGTTCATGAAATCTTTCTAGGATTCCCTAAGAGTTAATTATTCTCACCATGGATATCAAAGAAAGCCACCAACAACCATTTTAGAACATTTATGGTGCATATCTTTTGAGCCAAACGACCTTAGTGATGATGAAAAGGGTATTATAATGGACTATGGGAAATCCATTACAGAGGCAAACGGGTGTCAATCATTTTGAGATCAAACCAAACGACCTTAGTGATGATGAAAAGGGTATTATAATGGACTATGGGAAATCCATTACAGAGGCAAACGGGTGTCAATCATTTTGAGATCATGTTTAGTATAAAAGCATCCATGGGTGGATTCAAGTTACGGAAGTCAGCTGTTGCTAGCAAACTTGAATTGTCTTGTCAAGTTTAAAATGTAGCAAGGCAAAACATAAAGAAAAATTATGTGTGTTAAATGAAGATAGTAGCCCCCGACTTCGCTCCTCTTTTGATGCTACCAGGCTTTTTGTGCCTCTATCTAAACATCAAGCTGGTGATAATTCCTTTCATGTAATTCCTTTCATGTCTTTTCACTAGATCGTAATTTGGCGAATCTGTATCTATATTTGCCTTTTCCGATACAATTGTGTTTTGCCTTTTACTCATTTATATATTTTGTTAATTTGTTATGGTATTTTATGGTTGTAAAGGTTGTGCGTTTTCTTAATTTTTAATTTTAATTTTTAATTTTTAATTCATTGATTTTATCTTTGTGCGGCGCATTGAGTCTCCTTGCGGTTTGAAATGCGTCTTTTAAATGCCTGTTTATTATTATCAATATTATGTGGCCCCGACTTTGAAATCAGCTCCCGCTCAGCATCAGAGAGGCGCCGTCCGTCTGTATCTTCAAACGCCGGTTAAAAACGAATTTGTTTCCCAAGTACTGATTTGTTAACTTTGCATGACTTGTGTATATTATTTTCTTTGTATTTTTCTTGTATATAATGCTGTTTGATATTGTGAAGCGCTGTGTTCTTTGTAGAGCGCTTTTAAATGCTTGTTATTATACTATATATTATTAAAACATAGTAGCTATTTTAAGTATTCTACCACACACTTTCTTATAAAGAAGATGGGTGGATGCAAAGTGTAATTGGTCAGTATAGTTTGGCTTTCAAAATACCAACACTGACAGAATGCGATCCTTATTCAGTATCACAAGTCAATTCAACGAGGGAATGTACTCTGGGATCATTAATGAGGATCACTACTTGAACCAGTAGAAGATCACCATATTTGTTATGCAATGCTGGTTTAATTTGGCACATACACCAATGTTCTGGATGGTTAAAAACACTATATTCTTAACCCTAACAGTCCTAAATACTATGAATTATTACGCAAAATACTCTCCCCAAGAGCATGCTTTCACATTGATTTTGGTCGACGTCATCGATCGAGCTAATATGAGGGCACCAAATTTCGACCCGGGCAAGCTCTTGTGTGTTAGCTCAGTTAGGAGCGCGCGTGGGGCGTGCAAAAGGTCCGCGGATCGAATCAGGGTCGGACCGCGGTGGTTTGTTTGTTCAAAATCCCTCAATGTTTCCCCCTCCCCCTGATCCACACCAAAATATCTAAGGGTTAAGACCAAAAACGAAACTAGAGTTATGCATTGTATTGCATTCTTCTAAAGCTTTTAATCGTTAAAACTAAAATGTGTAAAGTAAAATTTGTGAATTAAAGCAGCTACCGTGTTTTATCATACTTTTTCTTATTTGACCTTATAACATTTGCAACAATTGTTCATGATGTCAGCAACAGTACAGGATTTTGTAACTGAAATTCACCCATGCTTTTTGTACTGAAGATGATTGACAAACTTGCCTCTGGAATGGATTCAGCATTGTGGAATTATTGAAGAAATGCCCCTTTATCACATATAAGAACATCATAACATTTCTAAAATAGTCGTTAAGTAGCCATTTTGAATTGTTCATAATGAGTACAATTAACCCATACATGTCATTAAATACTAGTAGGTTTTAGAATAATTTCATTTAAATAAGATAAGAGCAACATCTACATTATGTTTCTAGGTTATATTTCATGCTGGAAACAACTTCAGAATAATAAAATAACTACTATATACAGGATTCCAAGGCATAACGTTAGTCAAAACAGACACCTAAATAACGTGTCCTGGTTAAGGTGTTCAAAAATTATGTGATTTTATCAATTCCAAGATGGCCGCTGGCAGCCATCTTGCATTTCATGCTGAATACAGCCTCCAAATCATAAAATAATCACCGTATTAGATTCCTAGTCATAAAGTTAGTCAAAAAAGATACCTCAATCTTGTCTCCGGGTTAATATGTCCAGAAGTTATGTGATTTTCTAAATTCCAAGATGGCTTCTGGAGGCCATTCTGGATATTACTACAAAATATATGCTGCAGAACAGTCTTAAGAATAGGTCATTGCTTGAGAATAAATGTTTAAAGGTACTTTGTGATGCTTGGCTTCCTGTTAAAACATTCGTAGGGGATCATTTCACCCCAATAAAACACCGTTATTTTATGGGAAAATGTCAAACTTTCTGGCAACACTGTTTGCCTCTGTCAAAATTACCGAAACTTTTTTTGGGTTATTTAGGTAAAGTACTACCTAGTCTAGCCACATTGATAATATAAATTTTTAAAAAGCACCACTTTGGGGTTTACAGCTCATTGAACATTGCTATATTTCAAGAAATTAATATTTACAAAAAAACACCCCTATTTCAAACAATGATATAACCCAAGTACGCCATGGTGGTTGTTTGAGAACTGCATTTCTAGAATGCTTATGTGTTGTTAATCATGTGGTGTGACTGTCAAGTTCTACCTCTACTTTCCCTACATATGGTGAATCTTAAAAGTTTGAAATATGTTAGCCTTATAAAAGTGCTGAAATAGGCCAACACGTGTCATTTTGATATTTTGGCGGTTGCTATGGTAACGAAGGTCCAGCGGTGACCTAAATTAGATTTTTATAGACTTTGAACAATGCTGCACCCTGACATTAAGAAAAAATAAAAAATCTTTTTTTGAAGTCTGCCAACATTTTTTGATTTTCTTTGATTGGTACGCAAAGTTGCTCTTAAGAAACCTTCGAATATGGAGTGTTGTTTTGTTAGTTGTTAATCTTTAACGCAAAATGTAGATAGTAACTATTGTTTTGAATGGATCTATATTCAGTCAATCAAATAAATAAGATTAAGCCAACTGTGATTAATTTGTATTTTATCAGATCTATAAAATATTGGTTCAATGGCTATGATTTTTGTGTACACATTACAAGAATTTCCTATGGCAGTCTACATTTTCATTGATCTACATTAATATTTTGTCGAAAAAATCACCCTTTTTTATTGGATTCAATATTTTTGTCCCAAATAACATCCCTGTTTTTTAAAGGTTACGTCGTAGGCCTACACGGCCATGATTAAAGCCTAAATGTTAGAGAAAAATACAATATCACACCAAATTCCTAATGTTTCTGGATTGGGATCTTAATTTTGACACTGTTTTAAATTATGAAGTGCCTACCTCTCCGTCAATAATGTCTTCCCTCAACTTTTGTGTGAATTAAATTAATTAAAAAGCGTATTGTATATACATTAGACAGCAGACTACCTCAATTCTGTTAAAGGATCAGTATTCTTTTACTCATGTTTCAATAATATCTCCATTTATTTACTTTATATTGAACTGGTAGGTTTTTAAGAGTTAGTGTGTAACGAAGTGAGGTACTAATTCACAGGTTTATATCACAACATTATTTAATAGTTACATTAATTCATTGTGAGGACGTTGGTCGGCGTTCCTTTTTTTATTGAATATCGGTGTTTTCTTGTAATCATCACTATTTACAATTTATTTTAAATACAGAATACAAGGTTCAATTTGAAGAAAAAAGGTCGCATGACATACCATCTACTAAGATATAACAAAATAATTGCACCATGAATTAGAAAAAATGTGCAAAACATCCATTCGGTGTAGGAAATGTAGACAGCCTTTATTCATGTTATTGGGTGCAATAATAGAACACATTATTTCATGTTGCGAAAACAATTTGTTGATTGATATATACAAAGATATTATTAAATTTAAAGGCGTTCCGTGCTTTTTTGCTAAAATTAGGTTCTGACATAAAACGAACAGCAACACTTTCAATCACTTTCACGCTTTTCAAGGAACACAATATATATATCTAATTTTGTTAGTTAGAAGACAATCGCAACCAAAGACTGCATTTTCTTGTAAGAAGAACTATCAATTGTTTTCACAGTGCACATTTACCATTTCCTTTATACCCTTGTAGAATATTTCATCAATCAATCGCAATCAACATATAGAATATTTAACCAATACCTGCATTTCCTTTTAAGACAACACGATCAATGGCTTTCACTGTGTTGGAGGAATTCAGTATACGTTTAACCAATGCTTGCGTAATGTTGTAGACAAATACCATAGATCGCATTCACCAATACCGGCATTTCCGTGTAGACAACGCCATCAAGTAAGAGTAGTATGGTATGGTGTCATTTTACCAATAGCCTGCATTTTCTTCCAGACATCGCCATCTATATCGTTTTGCTGATTTTTGCGGGTCACAGTGCTCATTTAACTAATTCCTTGTAAACAACAGGGTTGGTAGAGCACAGTGTCCATTTACCATTACCAGTACTGCCTAGTAGAATACACCTCGTTTATATTTATTTAGGCATCTCAAGTTATATTTGTCACTCTCTACAATTCCTATTATGTATTGGAAATGATTCTTAGTGTTTTAAGGGAACACAGTGTATGTTTACCAATGCCGGCATTACCTTGTAAACTCTCAAGTTAGAGTAGCAGAGTTTCATTTTACCAATCGCCTGAATCCCTTGTAAAGAGCATAGTGATCATTTCCCATTTCCTGCTCTGTTTTATATACAACATCTCGTTTAGGCATCCAATGTTATATTTGCCACTCTACACTTATTATTACACTACAATGATTATTATGATCGTTAGTTAATAATAACGTGGCATAAATATTTCTTCGAATTGGCATGATGAGGATTTTGCTAACAATTACACATTTATATGGGTTTATGCTTTGTTGACTCTCCATTTATTTCATCAATGGTACCTAACTGTGTGGGGGAAATCATCGAGAACATAAAAAGGCTGAAAGTTGAAAGTGATTTACCCCATATTTTGTATTGGTTATTTATTTTCAATAAGAATAGTAGTACAGAAAATACAGAAAATATAAAAAACCTATATGTTGAAATATACAAATACAATCATACTCTTTTTATGTGTCGAACCTTAGCCCACCTGTTCGAAACGTGCTCGTCTATTTTGTAAACTAAATAATATATAGACTCTTAAAAATACACCCCGTCCCTCTCGTATTCGCGGCGATAGGATAACTTACTAGACCACAGGGACTGTGTTTACATGGGGACCAGATGAACGAGCACTTTATGTATACCAAGCATTTTGAGCGTCTCTAGCAGCCGAAATACATGTAGTAAATATTATCAATTTATAATGGCATGATTCTAGCAGAATCTATGACAAGCGAAACTCAATCAAATACACGCGAGGATCGAACAAATGATACCAGCCGAGTAAGTGAAATGAATAAATAATATATAGACTCGGACAAACTGGCGTGAATTTAATTAACAAAGATCGTAAAAATACCCTGTCCCGAACCCGGTACCTCTCGCATTAACGGCAATAGAATAACCCACTAGACCACAGGGGAATGTGTTCACATGGGCACCAGATGAACGAGCACTTTGTGTATACAAAGTCTTTGTTAAGAGTCTCTAACATGTAGTAAATATTAACAATGTATAATGTTTATTATGAATATTACAACACTCAGCATTCGTATCATTCGAAAGTTTTATCACGAAATTACAGAATCCCTGGTTATATAGTATACACCTGTTCTGTTTTCGTGTTTCTCGTTCATAATAATTGAAATATTTACACAAACAACTCTCAACAAGAGGTTGTGACATATTTTGATGCGTTTTTCTGTCTGCGATTATATTTCTTTCACAGTATTTGCACAACACAGTGTACATTTTACCAATGTTTTCATTTGTATTTCAGTGTTGGGTGAACCGTAAATATTTACCATTGCATGCATTTTCTTTTAGACTTCACACGATCAATGGCTTTTACAACATAGGGGAATACAGTATTCATTATAACCAAAGTGTGTATAACATTGTAGAAGACACCATTGATCGTTTTCATTATGTTGATGGAACACAGTGTATGTTTACCAATACCGGCATTTCCTTGTCGACAACACTACTAAGTAAGAGAAGTGCTGTTTCATTTACCAATCGCCTGTATTTCCTTCCAGACATCGCCATCTATCGTATTCCGGATTTCAAGGGCCACATCGCCAATTTACTATGGTTTATAATCCCTTATTACCATAACCATTACCTGTATTGCCTTGTAGACGACATATCTAGTTTACAATGTTTAGGCATGTCGGGTTATATTTTCCACTCTCTACAATTCCGATAATATATTGTAATAATTATAAGTGTTTTAAGTGTATGTTTACCAATGCCGGCATTACATGTACTGCCGTGTAGGTTACATCTCGTCTTCACAATGTTTGGGCATCTCAAGTTATATTTTCCACTCTACAATTCCAATAATGTATTGGAAATGATTATTAGTGTTATGGGAACACAGTGTATGTTTACCATTACCGGCATTATCTTCTAGACAACCCACCAAGTAAGAAGAGCACTGTTTCATTTTACCAATCGCCTGTGTTTCCTTCCAGACATCGCCATCTATCGTATTCCTGATTTCAAGGACGACATCGCCCATTTAACTAAGATCTCCAATCCCTTATTACCATAACCATTACCTGTATTGCCTTGTAGACTACATATCTAGTTTACAATGTTTAGGCATGTCGGGTTATATTTTTCACTCTCTACAATTCCGATAATAATTATATTGTAATAATTATAAGTGTTTTCAGTGTATGTTTACCAATGCCGGCATTACCTTGTAGACTCTTAAGCGCAATTTCATTTTACCAATCGCCTGTATTTCCTTCTAGACATCGCCATCGATCGTGTTTCTGATTTCGAGGGCCACGTTTACAATGTTTAGGCATTTCAAGTTATATTTCTCACTTCAAACAATGTATTCAAGGTTAATATTATGAATATTCGTTAATAAAAAATGATAGACATCGTGTTTTAAATTGCCGATATGCTTTAGAGTAAAGGTTTTTCACATATTTTTGATATATCATTTTCCATTTATGAAATCCAGACTACCTAAATTGTCAGCATTGAAAGCTGAACGTATCGAGGATTGTGATTGATAATATCCTGATCATATTCTCTTTGCATTCTCTTTATGTTCAAATTTATATTCCATTTGATCAATAGTATTGAACATTGTTCCCCTTGGTGGAAAAATCCTGGAAAAAATACCCGTAAATTGTGATAATATTAGTTATTCATTTGCAGTGCAAGACTCAGCATTTCGTGTTATCCATTCAGCTGCACATCTCAAAACCACGTAAACGCTTTAACTTATAGACTACCTTTGCACACTAACAATTTGTTGTAAGCTTTTATTACATATGGTGATCCCCGCCTCTGTTGTTGCAAACTATTTTAGTTACTCTATAAATACAATTTTATTTTTTATTTATACTTTTCACCTTATTCATAGGTTAGCTCACATAACATAAAACATACTGTGACGATAGCTATGTTTTACGGCTTACCAAGCTCCAATAATTAGCCTTCTTCTCGTAAAGTTCAAACTTCAGTAACTGAATATAGTCGGACTAATGGACTAATCAAAATGTAACAGAGCAGTGACGGATAGTCATATGTCAGAACCGGGTATACAAACTGATGTATCACTGTCATTAAAGAGGTGTATAGTTTTGTATGATCAAGCAATTATGAAATAATAACAATCATTACCCATAGTTGCTTTCATATAAACATCCAAAAGGTTCACCGCTAATTACGATCTATCAATGTGTCTCTTCTTGTCTGGTCATTATATATACTGATATAATAAACATTCTTTACTCAACATAATTTAGGCGTTCCAAGTTCTCCTAATAGAACTGCTAAAACCCATAACAGAAATACTTAATAAAATAGTGGAGGGAGGGGAATATAAGTATTATATACATTATTATAGTGGAGGGAGGGGAATATAAGTATTATATACATTATTATATATAAAATAGTAGAGGGAGGGGAATATAAGTATTATATACATTTAAATTATATTATTTTGATTCAACACTGTTGAAAAAGGATTCAACAGCGTTGAATAAGGATCCAACACTGTTGAATACGGATCCAACACTGTTGAATACGGATTAAACAATGTTGAAGAATGATTCAACAATGTTGAAGAATGATTCAACAATGTTGAAGAATGATTCAACAATGTTAAAGAATGATTCAACAATGAAAAATGCAAACATCTTTTGAAGATGTGTGACCCGATCCAATAACATTTCCATCAACTTTAAGATGTTGTTATCAGAAAAAACAACCATATTTTGGAATTATCCCTCCAAATTTAAAGTCTACGAAATGTATCGTGTAGATGTTATAAACTAAATTGTGCACATTTCAAAGTGCAGATTTGAAGTATATTATTGCTTTCACTAATGTAAGTTATATTGAATGTATTCATGATGGCACTATTATGTTCATGAAGCTACGTCATGTAGAATAGAAAACACTATAGAGAATATCGGGTCACTACCTTTACAAATCTGTATAACTGGCTGGAAAATAATTGTAAAGACTTTTGTGTTTAATAGAATGCTACAATATGTTAAACTTGTCATGGCACGTGCTTCACCTGCCTTAATACCAATTAGCCGAATATTTGAACATTTATAACCGAGTTATTTACATTATTGTAAATGTTTAAGATCTGAGACTCAACACATTCATTACCGATATGCCTCGCCTTAAACACAAAGCCTCTTATTAAAGATTCATTCATTGATTTCAGAGCAAATCTTTTGTTCTTGATTTGATTTGAAATTTCCTTTGAAATATATTTATAAATCACAAAATGCCAATCTCTGCTATATTCACTACAAAGTTGTATAGGGGAAAACTAAAAAAATTGACAAATTCTAATGCTCATTTTTTTGTTTACACATCAAGAAACCCTTTAAATTGATTTAATTGATCTATGTAAGCTTGCATGGAATATATTTTGTCAATTGGATCAGAAAGTTCAGGAAGAGCTACATGTATATAGGAAGAAGTATTATAAAAAACCCAGTTTTGTAGAAAAATACATGCTCTTCAATGTAAATAATAACTTAATACGTTTAAGCAACACTCGCCTGTGACTCATGTATGACGTCTGACTCGTAATTTATGATCTTATGAAATGCTATAATAATGCTTTTTGCGTGTTCTTGCACATGGCTTTTAATGTCTCTTTTCATTCAGTTTAAATATTTGCAGCGTGAAATTGCAGACAAATGACTACAAACATGTTGAATTGAATATGTTTAAGAAATCTGCAAATGGCCAGCCGTAGAAAATAATTAACTAGGTCGTCATGAATTTACAGTCTTTTAACGAGACCTAAACAAATATATTGTAAAGTGAGCAAACTATATTAAACCTACTAACGCTTCATCGCTGTTATTTTCAACAACAAAATCATCAAATCACAGGTATTGAACGTCACCTTTTTACTTCATTTCATTGCTAAAAAGACAGTCATATGGTCATGTGTTTTGAACTCGCCACCCTTCCCGTTGCATGTCCAGAATTTTACATTTTACACCATCTGAGATTCGAATTAGCATATCGCAATAACTACTTGCTCTACCCATAACCCCATTTCTGAACGGTAATCTCACAAGAAATCCAAATATGCGAAAAAAACGATCCCAATCACTGATAATTTGACTGTGCATATCAGTTCCTCATGCAATTACCATCAGAACATAATGGTTGTCACGGTAACTTGTTGAAATATACTATATCGGGAAGTGAATGAGCACAGACACATATAAGAGTTTACAAATTTATTTGTTGGGGTATGAACCATATCCTGATTTAAACGTCATTTTTGAATCCCCTATTTGAGAGCTTTCCGAAAATGTATAATTTTGCTATCATAGGTTGAATACTTTTCTTGTTATAGTCATGGATGTAAAACCGATGAATAAGGCAAGTTCACTGTGTAAGGAACAGGGAGAAAGCCAAGGGCAATGCAATCGATTCATGATTACAATTGTTACATATTAGTTGACACGTTCGTTGAAACAGAAACTTATAGAATATAAACAATCTATAAAATGAGAGCGAAATCATGTTTGTACCATACAGGATATCGGAGTTATTGTAAATTAAACGTAGAATTGGGAACATTTTCTATATTCCCCATAGAGATTGTACACAGCGCCACCGCCACCGCCACCGCCACCGCCACCGCCACCGCCGCCACAACCACCCCTGACTTTCGAAATATAATCATTCATAATATCTCATTCAAACAGTTATAGAAATACATGATTTACTTACACAATGTAGCTAGATAAATAGGCTTTCAAATGACACCTAAACCATGATAGCTCTACCACATTAAGATGTTGAGTTATCAGAGAGAGGTGGATGATTCGACACCAAAAATGCAACGCCGCCACCCTTTTTGGGTGGTAAGTTCAAAACACATGGCCATAATTATGTCCTTCAGAAAGGCCCATTGAAAATTAAATCAATATTAATATTGAACAGATTTGTTAATCCATTATTTATCTAATCACTTAATGTACCATCCACAAATAAATCCAAAACATCCTGAGTAAAATGCTAATCAAAACAACCCAAAAAATTGTTAAATTCCCCATAGTAAATGAACAAATAATTAACATTTCCAAATTTGAAACTGCATCATACAAATCAACATCGAACGTTCGTGTTAAATTCACCGTAATAATAATAATAATAATATTAATAATACACCATTCTTATATAGCGCTTTCCACGATGCAAGTAAAGTAAAAAAGCGCTTTTGGTCAATTATTATTGCTTCCAATTTGAATCAGAACCCTTTTCATCGCTACACTTAAGCGGCTACCGGCAAACAGTGTACAGCCTATCAAGTTCAAGTTCAAGTTTTATTTCACAATACAGCTTATCAGCACTACTAGATTGTAACTCTTAACAGCTCCCCAAATATCGCTTGGGTTGACAAGGCAATATATAGAGACTAAGTATCTTGCCCAAGGACACGAACAAGTTGGCCACAGTGGGGCTATAACTCACAACCTCATGATCATGAATACCGCGCTGTTCCGGTAGACTACGGTAAATGGAATAAATAAGTTAGCATGTCCATACTCCAAAAGCAATCAACACTGCGCCAATGAAAGTGACCTGCCTTCATTAATAATAATAATAAATGGGCAATAATTCAGATTAATAGTAACATTAGGAACGGATATTAATAATAACCTTTTTATTTACCGTTGGCAGAATGAAATAGGGAAATAAATGCAACCTTAAATGTTTTTGATTACTAAAGATGCAGGAATTTCAATGCGAATCTATAGAGGGTGTTCTTAGTATTTAAGAAGTAATCATGAAACTAACTATTATAGTTTAAAAAGCAAACATCAGACGTAATCTCCATTTAGCAAATATCAATCCATTACATAGGCAAACGACACAGTTATTTATTGATTAGTGAATTCGCCGGCTTGCCATTTACATGTACATGTATATCAAGATGCAGATTTAACATTTCTGTAAGATAATAAATAAGAGAAGAAACGATTTAAAGCCAAATTAAAGATGTATGTTAAAGGCTGGAGATATAATTATCACTTGGGGGCGATACACTTAAAAGCCTTATGTGCAACGAATCTATTAAAATGTGATTATGTGAAAGTCAGGTACCTTAATTGAATCCATTGATTGAATAATTGCTTTTGAATTACACTTAGTAATGTAAATGCCCGTAAATAATACGACCAATTACTTGAATTAAACACTTGACACGCGGCGGGCGGTATCACCTTCATGTAAGGGAGGCAGAATTAGTCTAGGGTAAAGACTTCATTGAGGGATCATACTGAATAAAGCTTGTAATCCCAGAATGAAGTTTTCACACTAGACTAGTTTTGTGATTCCCATACATGGAGGTAGAACCCGGCGGGCGTCTGCAGACGACATTCCAAAACTTCACAAAATGTTTCAAAAATGTCAAAATTATTGAATTGCATTACCATATTTGGATGTGAAATGCATTAACATAAGTACACGCATGCCTAGTATTGGTTCAGTAATCCTTGAGATAGACCTTCAAAGTTGGAAAAGGTTTCTGAAAAATCGGTTTTGCATAATTAATGATAAAACCGATAGCCACGTGGAAAGTTTTAATGGAAGCCACTGGTTAGGTAATTGCTTTTAAAGTACACGAATTAATGACTATCTGTGAAATAATGCAAATAGCATAGCTTAGGTTTCAATTTGAGTAAAAGTGAAATGATTATTTCAAATGAAAGCCCTTAAACTTAACTTTATTTTACGATTAAAACAAGATTATGCAAAGTGGTAACAGTGATTATTATAAGTAGTAGTATTTTACGAAGGACTCAATTGTATGTCACCTCAGCTTCCATTTAACCTCAACCTTTGATCTGGGAGAAAAAATAACTCTGTATAGGAAGTACTTGCCAATATAGTGTGTATCGATCCAGCATGAACTGTACCGTGTTTCTAAAATATACAAAATGATTATTGTTAAAAATTTAAACACCTGCATTATAAATGTGAACATGTTTCTTTTATTATATGTTAATTCCATTAAGATATCTTGTTTTGCTCTCGTGTGGCAAGACATAAGCGAAAATCGATGAAAAACGTGTTTTCAATTTCAATCAATCCTCTACAACTACCCCAACATTTAAAAAAATGTAGCCCACACCACATAAGCAATAATCAAAACTCCCGCCAAAGAAAGGAAAGTTAAAACCACTCAAGCAGAACAATTCCCGGTTTATTTGCGGATTCAAAATCAAAATGTATCTCCAAATTTTACCTACAAAAGTATGGAAATAATAAGTAGTTATACAGTGTTGTAGCATTTAGAGGACCAACGGATGACAATTTGACTCACGCATACATGATGCCATGTCATTCAACCATCCTAGATTCATCCGTCGTGCAAATCGAAAGCTCCCTAATAATCAGCCGAAGACAGATCCCAGAAATTGGACGACCGACGGATTCCTAAATCGACGCATGCGCACATGACTCAAGGTGTCATCTTAAGCGTCCGTCGTCCAAATCGAAAGCTCCCTAATATAATACGGGTACGGTCCAAAAACAATACATTTATTCTCATTCTTAAACAGTCAATAATTGAGATATTTATTTAATAAAAACTGTACCTTAGATTGCCCACATTTGTCAACTTTTTACCCCTGTTAGTATCGAATAACCCCAAAACATTCCATCCACTCCCGTACGGTGAGTACACCATGCGTCGGCATAAATCGCCGCATATAGTTGGGTATGTACAGGGGGTTTCCGTGCACCCCCCACAGGACTAAACCAAACCAACTTTTTAGGTGTCTTTTAGGGTCCTTAAACACATTTTAGATGTTAACATTGAAAAAAATGGGATGCTCTCCAAATATCCAAGATGGCGTCCAAAATGGCCGCCAAAACTGGTCAAATCTCATAAAATGACATATAGCAATTAAATTGTATGGTGAAAGTATAGTTTTAATAGTGGGATGTATGTAGTAGACCACTAGACACTCATATCCAGACATTTTGCTTTGTTAACACGCCTAAATCAAAGATGGCCGCCAAAATGGCCGACAAAAATGGTAAAATATCATATATTGGCATATATAAACCAACATGTATGGTCAAAGTATAGTTTTAACAATGGGATGCATCGGTGAGACCACTAGAAACTCATATCTAGTAATTTTACTTTGTTAACATACTTTAAAACCAAAATGGCCGCCATATTAATGGCTAAAATTGGTCAAAATTGGTCAATATTTCATAAAATAGCATAATATCAGCTGAAATGTATGATGAAATTATAATTTTAACAATGGGATGTATGTGTTATACCACTAGTAACTCATATCCAGTAATTTCACTTTGTTAACATAGTCCAAAATCCAAAATTGTTCCCAAAATGGCCCAAAATGGTTCCAGAAGTTGCTGCAAATATTGTCAAATTCCATAAAATGGGATAATATCAACCTAAATGTATGATGAAAATATAGTTTTAAGGATGGGATGTATGTATTAGACCATAAGTATCTCATATCTGGTATTTTTGCTTTGTTAACATACTTAAAAATCCAAAATGGCTCCCAAAATGGGTCCCAAAATGACTGAACAAATTGTTTGAATTCCATAAAATGGGATAATATCAACCAAAATATATGATGCCAGCCAGTATAGTTTAACTTTGGGGGTATATAATAGGCAACTAGTAACTCATATCCAGTATATTTGCATTGCAATAACATACTTTAAACCCAAGATGGCCACCAAATTGCCGCTGTAAATGTAAAAATAGTCTACATGAGTGTATGATAGTCATAAATAGATATTGTCAGAGTGTATATTACATCAAATTCACCTAATAGTATGTTCTAAACTGCTAAGCTATTGCTTTTAGAAATAAGGCCCACCTCTATGACAATTTTGATTCAGTATCACTTTCCAAAATGGCTGCCAGAATGCTGTCTCATTAGATGTTGGGGTATGTAATAAACATTGGTATTGGTATTACATAGTATGGTCATTTACAATACAAAACAATTGTTTTAGGTTATTTAACATCAACTTATCCATTCTGGCAGCCTTTTTGGAAAGTGATACTGAATCAAAATTGTCACAGAGGTTGGCCTTATTTATAAAAGCAATAGCTTAGCAGTTTAGAACATACTATTTGGTGAATTTGATGTAATATACTCTCTTTCTCTTACAAGATCTATTTTGGATTATCATACACTCATTTACAGCGGTAATTGTGGTGGCCATCTTGGTTTTAAAGCATGTTATTACAATGCAAATATACTGGATATGAGTTACTAGTAGTTGCTTATTACATACCCCTCAATGTTAAAACTATAATTTCCATCACATATTTTGG
This sequence comes from Ophiura sarsii, assembly GCA_035610835.1. Taxonomy (NCBI): domain Eukaryota; kingdom Metazoa; phylum Echinodermata; class Ophiuroidea; order Amphilepidida; family Ophiuridae; genus Ophiura; species Ophiura sarsii. The sequence continues at coordinate 33,710,217 of CM069451.1, read as the reverse complement.
TTGATATTATCCCATTTTATTTTATGGAATTCCAACAATTTGTCATTTTGGGACCCATTTTGGATTTTTAAGTATGTTAACAAAGCAAAAAACACTAGATATGAGTTACTAGTGGTCTAATACATACATCCCATCCTTAAAACTATATTTTCATCATACATTTCGGTTGATATTATCCTATTTTATGGAATTTGACAATTATTGCAGCCACTTCGGGAACCATTTTGGGAACCATTTTGGGGGCCATTTTGGATTTGAACTGTGTTAACAAAGCAAAAATAAATACTGGATATGAGTTACTAGTGGTCTAATACATATATACCATCATTAAAACTATATTTATATCGTACATTTAGGTTGATATTATCCCATTTTATGGAATTTGACAATTATTGCAGCCACTTCGGGAACCATTTTGGGAACCATTTTGGGGGCCATTTTGGATTTGAACTGTGTTAACAAAGCAAAAATACTGGATATGAGTTACTAGTGGTCTAACACATACATCCCATCGTTAAATTATATTTTCATCATACATTTCGGTTGATATTATCCTATTTTATGGAATTTTGACCAATTTTTGCCATTAATTTGGCGGCCATTTTGGTTTTAAAGTATGTTAACAAAGTAAAATTACTAGATATGAGTTTGTAGTGGTCTAACACATACATCCCATTGTTAAAACTATACTCTGATCATACATGTTGGTTTATATATACCAATATATGGAATTTTACAATATTTGGCGGCCATCTTTGATTTAGGCGTGTTAGCAAAGCAAAATGTCTGGATATGAGTGTCTAGTGGTCTACTACATACATCCCACTATTAAAAACTATACTTTCACCATACAATTTAATTGCTATATGTCATTTTATGAGATTTGACCAGTTTTGGCGGACATTTTGGACGCCATCTTGGATATCTGGAGAGCATCCCATTTTTTTCAATGTTAACATCTAAAATGTGTTTAAGGACCCTAAAAGACACCTAAAAAAGTTGGTTTGGTTTAGTCCTGTGGGGGGTGCACGGAAACCCCCTGTACGTACCCAACTAATAAGCACGTAGTAGACGCACGGTAGAGGAGCACAAAACTAATTCGCTCCCCATATAGGCTTTACACACAATTGTCGGCCTATTAAAACCGCTGCATTTCAAATGTGCTCGTGACAATTTTTTATGAACATTTGCAATCTTACGCCATCAACGCTTATTTATACCATATGTGAATGTCAAGGAAGTATCACCGATTGCATTTTTCAGTAAATGCCGCTGAATCTGGAAGTACTAATTTCATCACCCAATGTTCAGTCCTCAGGCTGGGATGCACAGTGGCGGATACAATTATAATAAAGCTCAAATCATCCCGGGTTTTATACAATATTCAAGTACATATGCCACATAACACATAAATGCCACATTCCAGAGGACAACACCAGCTAATGTGTCGATCTCGTGCTTAATAGGAACTATTGCTGTATACAATTATTTGCCAGAAGTGGATTTCTAGACTGAATTAGCTGTGTGCGCCCTAGAAGTGCGCGTTATGGAAAAAAACTTTAGTTACACGCAATGCGCGAGGATAGTCAATACTAACTATAATAATAAAACACATTTAAGACTACACCGGGGAGTCACAGTGCGCTGTACACACATTATGTAAGAACCCTAAAAAACACCTAAATTACACCAACTAAAATCCTAAACATATCCATAGGCATATACAAGCAAAATATCAAACAGAATAATATACCTAAAAAAGCGCTTTTTAAAACACACACACATTATTATACAGGAGAAAGCAACATTTTGAAAAAACAAATGAGTTCAAGCAATGGCGAACAGATGGGTTTTTTTTAGTTGTGTTTTGAAAATTGCGAGTGAAGAAGCATTCCTATGAGTGATGGTAACATGTATTCCAAAGTTCTAGAGCGGCGTACGTGAAAGAGCGTTGTCCATATTGTTACAGTGTTCACAGATTGACGGTGAAGTTGGAGAGCTGCGCTTGATCTCAGAGAGCGAACGGGATCTTGTATGACAACAAGGATGTAAGATGGAGTTAGACCTTTTCAGCGCTCTCTCTTATATGCAGATATCTTCTGATCCTACAGCTTTTCCTGATGGCAAAACATGCTTCATGCAGATCTGATTTACATGCGAGGACATGGTAAGGTTCGTGTTCACAATAACACCGAGGTCTTTCTTTTGCTTGCTGGGCGAATGGCACATTACATGAACCAATTGTTATGTCACTGATAGAATCGGATCCGACGTAGCGTGAGCGTATGTGAATCACCTCAGTCTTGTCATCCTTTAGGCAGAGTTTATTTTCGACTTTCCATTTCTTGATGTCTTTAACACAATCCTCGAGTTTTGCCAGATTTTCACTCCTACGTGCTGCATTGGAAGAGACATACAGCTCGATTGGAGTTGTATACATTCGTGAACATGTGTGTTCCAAAGACCGACCCTTAAGGAACACCGCAGGTGAGTCCATGGAATGTTGATAGAGTGTTGCCAAACTTAAGAGCTTGCTAGCGTCCGCGCATGTATGATTCGAACCACGAAATTGAAGTTCCGGTAATGCCATAATTGTGATTAAGACTTCCGAGAAGGATTGTGTGGTCAATGGTGTCAATTACGGCACTGAGATCAAGTAATACTAGTACCGCGTCCTCTCTTTTGTCACCAGCAAGAAGATGATCGTTTATGACACGCAACAAGGAAGATTCTGTGTTGTGGGGCTTTCGATAGGCACTCTGGAGGTTAGAGTACAAGTTATTTTCGATGAGATATGCTTGAATCTGTTCAGCTGCTGCTTTCCCCAAAACCTTTGAAATAAAACTCAAATTGGATACACTGCGATAACTCTTTAGCTGTTCAGCGTCAAATGTTGCTTTCTTGAGCAATGGAATGACATGAGTCACGCTCATTAATGTACGCCGTGTTAAGTTGTCTGATATAAATGTGTAATTCATATATTACGTGTCCTTCACAATTGCCTAATCATTATTTACGGGCATGAGGCATCACATTGTAATTGATAGGTATAAAGGGTATAACAGATTATAGTGAACTATTGCTCATAGAGATGCTGACATTATAATGTCCTGGAAAACTAGCATGGGTTATAATACTGCATCCTCCCAACTCAAACCTGAAGCGTATTCTTCTTATACCTCCATTTTCTATGCCTGCTTCTATTTAGCCAACCTATGATAATCAGTGAGATTATATACACGACCACCTCCACAATTGCTAAGACAATAAGATACCACCAACTAGTAAAGATCACGTAATGAACGTGAAGATGATTTTCTACCTCGTGTTCTTTCACGTCCTCATCTTTGTGATGGTGGTCTTTATGTTCCTGTACTGCCGCGGCATTCAAAGATGGGGTAACACTCGAGGTCTCATTTATTATTTCGTCATGATGATGCCCATCATGTTGTAAACTGTCTGTAGGGGAATATGATGTCATATTATCTAACGACATGGAAAGGTGGGTAGCATTATTCATTTGTTGTGATGGTATATATGACGTATTCCAAGAATCCTCGCCATCTGGACGCGTACTAAGGGCTGTAGTGTGGACCTCAGAGCTTGCAAAAGCTTCCTATTTGTAAAAACATATAAAACAGAGAGTTATTAGATATAGTCAATAAAAAGGTTAATGAACTGACACTTGAAGATTGGCAAAAAGAACAGGCACGGTTATACTGTGTTATACAAGAATGGGAAGGAAATCGTAAGCTCCAGTAAAATTAAACGGGGACATTCTTCTTTGTCATACGACAGGGGGAAAGTGTCAAGGTTGGCAGTGTCCCCTTGTCTTGTGACAGACAAGAATGAACGACATTAAGATCAATACATCTATCGTTGTATATTGGTATCGGTATCGGTATCGGTATCCGTATCGGTATAGGTATCGGTATCAGTATCAGTATTAGTATCAGTGCACCAGTATGGGGCCCCTTTGTGGAGGGTCTGGCGTCCCCTTTCCGACGGAAATTTTGGTCAGATTAATCAATTTTATAACCGTCCTCGGGGTCTTTTCAGGAGGTTTGGGGTCTAGCTCAACCCGGGGTGTCAATCTAACAAAACATTAATTTCTTAGATTACCTTAGTTATTTGATACTAGAAGCGTAAACCCCGCTGTACGATATGGGTTGAAATTATGTGACAGGCTCCCTGACTATTACATATTTGTTACATATTTGCAATACACATTTTATTACGAACGCTGTTACGGCGCTCTTATTTCCATAATAAAATTACCCTTTGTTTTACAGACATGACAATTAACCTTGGAGCAGAAATAGTCTGTGACATTCCCCTTTTTTGTGTACATTTCCTGTTCTTATTCAATCTTGTCCGTTCATTACTACGAATTGCTACATAGTATTGATTCTTATTACATTACAACATTTGGACATACATATACAACTAAAATAAATTTACAATTATACAATTAGACGATTCGTCTAAAACAGATCTATTGACAAGAAAGAAAAGACGACGAATCAAATCAAGTCTATCAAAAAGTAATTTGTAAGTGTTTTAAAAGCGGGTGATTCTTATGGATTAAGAAGAGTAGTATCAGCAAGGGCAAAGAGCTTCCTGAAAATAGACATGAGTACCAGTCATAAAGGTGAGGTTTGTCCAAACAAGACTCAAACATTCCAAAGACTTTTGAAGGAAAACAACAGAAAAGTACTTGTCCAGCATGCAAATCAAGTCAAACACAATTACTCATACAAAAAGGAATCCCCAGATGATAAATTAACTGGCAACTCTAAGGGCGTGTTCACACTATAGCTAGTTTCTCCACGACCCGGGTCGGACCCGGGTCGAACCCGGGTTGAAGTCTAGTGTGAACAGAAAAATAGGCTCAAAAACCCGACCCGGGTCGAAAATTACAACCCTGCGAAAGTGAAGGGTAGAACCCGGGTTCAACCCGGGTTCAACCCGGGTTCAACCCGGGTCGACTGTAGTGTGAACAGAAATCGCTGTTCGACCCGGGTTGCAAACCTGACTGCTAACCTCTGACCGTAGTTGTTTACGTCAGTTTTCAGCTTTGCTTCGCACGCTCTCGTCTGCCTTTGGTTCTGGTTGAAATCTTTATCAAATTTGTCAAAATGGCAAATAAATGGAGTCAAATTGAAACGGAAGCCATGATGGAACTCTGGGCGGATGAGACCGTGCAAATTAGTTTGAACTCAATGATCCACAATAAGGATATTTACGCCAATATATCACGCCAGATGGAGGCAATGGGTTTTCACCGTAACATTGAGCAACATTGAGCAATGTCAAAATAAAATAAAAGGAACCCAAATCTTTCTTTGGATTTGCCAGTGTTTTAGAATATAGATTGCATGTTATGTTCTGCACCAGATATTTGGTTTCAGACCGGTGTACAGAATCCCTACATACGTATTTCATAAACTGTTTAGCTTAAAAACAGTTTGAGATAAAGCTTAAATATCCAGTTTAAAAAATAAATAAAAAACCCCACGGCCAACACTTGCAACAAACAGAGTTTGACATACATAGCGCTCTAGTGTGAACAGAAAATGAATTATCGATCAATCCGGGTTCGACCCGGGTCCGACCCGGGTTGAGGAAAAAGCTATAGTGTGAACACGCCCTTAGACTGCAAAAAGCGTCATGATTCGTCAAGATCAACACTACCACTTAATTTAAGTGTTCACAGGTGAATCAGAAACGTACACGTGAGTACCTTTACACTGGATCAGTAAAATGAACATTCCATACCGGATTTATCGTGTGTCAAGCAAAATCAGGAATATTCCTGCGCGCGTATTACAGTAAAGCCTTTTGTTTGTTTGAAGAGTCTTTGATGTAAAATGTATGTAAATCTGAACTATGTCGCTCTTGTACTTTGTACGTCGTAACAGTTACTGCCTTAACACTTTCCACGCGGCGGTAGTCTGCGTACGACAGTTCCAAAACGTCACAAAATGTTTCAAAAATGTTAAAATTATTGAATTTCATCACCATATCTAGATTCACCATGAGAATTGCATTAAAATAAGTACAAACATGCCTAGTGTTGGTTCAGTAATACTTGAGATAGACTTACACAGTTGGAAAAGGCTTTTGAAACCTATGTCTTGTATAAGTAAATTTAATAGCCGCGTGGAAATTCGCAAGATTTGTTCACACTTTTCTATATTTTTCAATAACTGCTACTACATGTAAAAGGAATAATAAATAAACGGCATCCACAATCCGATGGATACATTCACGGCTGATATTTGTCCTGAGGTGATACACATTATGATGTACATGTATATCTAGGGGTGATGACACATTTAGTTTGTTGTCTGCGCTGTTAACACTTTCCACGTGACAGTCCTAAAATTTCACAAAATGTTTCAACAATTACCATATTTGGAATCATCATGAGAAATGGATTAAATAAGTACAAACATGACTAATATTGGTTCAGTACTTCTTGAGATAGACTCTAAAAGTTGGGAAGGTTTCTGACAAATTTGTTCTGAATAATAATGGTAAATCTAAATAGCCGCGTGGAAAGTGTTATTATAGGTATTCGGTTCTGCATTTGTATGACTGTTTTTGTATTATGAATTGTATTTGGCATCTTTTCGAAAAAATAACATCACGTATAGTAAATGTTACTATACTATACCAGGGATACTATTAATTTTGGGATAGGAAAGTCCTATACTAACGTACGTAGCGAAAACGGTCTCTTTTGCATATATGTGTCGGTGACCGGCGTTTAACGCGTTTAACAATGTTTAACCAGGTTTAACGTAATATTTGGTCGGCATAGGTTTGGGGGCGCTGTGGATTTACACAGACGACGGTGGCCACGCGAAACCTAAATTTTGAATTCGTAGTGAATAACACGTAATCGTGAATGTTAATCTTATCATTTTGACAAATTCATCATAATTAGAAGAATTTTCATCGTTAACCGGGCGATGACTGTTAAAAATAATTCAAAAAGTGCACTCCCGTTGCCATATTGGGTCGTCTGAGAGACGCGTGGCCAGCGTCGTGTCGTCTGCTACAATCACGCCAGTTCTATGCCGACCAAATTTTAATTTAAAAGTGGCCTCCGATCGGCAAGCTCAGTGGCACACCCCTGACTATACTCAAAGGAAGAATGTTATAGCCCAGAACGACCACAATATGTTTCTAATGACAAGTACATGTAGAATACAACTTGTCAAGCGTTACAGCGCGACTAGAGCAAAATAGAAACATGTGTTTATCGTATAGGTTTTAAATGTACCACTTTCTGCTAAGCTTATTTTTGATGGTTATGTTAGCAAAAATATCATTGTTTTTAACTATTTTGTAACAAGTTATAAAGAAGAGAAGAAAAAGTCTGCAAATCCTCTCAAAAGAATAAATAGAATATGAGAACAGAATGAAAATTTAAAACAAACAAACAAACAAACAAAACAAAAACGGGTAGATTGCCGCATGTACCATTTCTGGCTTGAGGTAAACGGGAACAACCTCTCTTATTTCATACAGGGTGTATCAGAATGTACTGTACCGAGGCAATATGATTTATTACGGTGTGAATTTATTTTTTCATATTGTTCCAACTGTTTTCATATATATCTTACGCAAACGCCCAGCTTTCATAAGAATTTTAAATTTTGAAAATCGGACATTTCTGATGGAAAATACAGACTTTCTGGTAAAGATGGTAGATTTCAATTTTGGTCGAAATGATCAATTTAAACAATCTGTGAAATTACTAACCCTACCTGAGATATCCATCCGTCCATAGGACAGGGTTTACTTTTGGTCGCCATATCTCAACTTTTTAACATCACTTGTATAACTATTTATTATTTACATACTTTTGTGGGTGAAATTTGGAGATCAATTTTGATTTTTAATCCGCAAATGAACCGCGATTTGTTCTGTTTGAGTGGTTTTCATTTTCCTTTCTTTAGCGGGAGTTTTGAAAATTGCTTATGTGGTGTGGGCTACATTGTTTGAAATGTTGGGGGTAGTGGTAGAGAGGATTGATTGAAATTGAAAACATGTTTTCATCTATTTTCGATTATGTCTTGCCACACGAGAACAAAAAGAGATATCTCAATGAAATTAACATATAATATAGGAAACATATTCACCTTTATATTGCAGGTGTTTAAATTTAAAACAATAATCATTTTGTATTTGTTATGTATTTTAGAAACACGGTACAGTTCTTTCTGATACACCCTGAACTTTGTATAGAGCATAACATACAGTACGAGTTTGTCTAATTTGACGGATCTGTAAAGGAATGGGACCAAGCGGAAATTATATATGACAGCTTTTCTTAGTCCGTGCTTTCAGTGTGCGCTAATTGTTAAAGCGCTAACAATTTTGACACGGTAATTTTTTTTAAATAATCAAGAGTTATGAGAAATATTAGTTTTCCGATAAAATTGCAATAAACGTAGATTTTGTTAAGTATTATCTCTCCATGGTTACAACATTTATATTCATAATTCATATAATTTATATTATCTTAAAAAGAAGAGACAGAAGTCTAGAATGCCATCGCATCACGTTTGTTACATGTTAGATGTAAGTTTTATATTTTAATATAATGAGGCGCATATTTATTTTAAAACAAAAATGCGCCTCATTTATATTATGATCGCCTCAATAAATCAATTAGTGAAATGCGCTAACAAATAGAGCATGATATATTCACATTTTATTGCACTAAGTAGTAAACCCGGAGGCTATACTGCAAATTGCACACTCATCAGAATGACACATTGAAATACCGCTCTGTGTATTCATTAATTAATCCAGTTTTGCTAATATTATAAGTCGTGGTAGATGACTTCATTGGGCTCCGTGGTTAGAAAAACTCCCACCCCCTGCTTGCTAGTCCCCCCCCCCCCCCCCCCACACCCGCCCGCTCTCAAAATGTTCACTCGGCGGCAGGTGGACTAGTAGATAGCACGTAGGACTCATAATACAAAGGTTGTATGTTCAAGCCTCGCTACGGCCAACATGTGTGTATCCTTGGGCAAGGTACTTAGTCTCAATTGCCTCGAGGTTCGGAAGTCACGTAGAAATGGTGGTCCCGTGCTTCGGAAGAGTAATACCCGAGCACGTTAAAGGTTACAGACTCTTTCGTAAAGAGTAGGGGATCATCCTGGTCTGTATCGGGGGGGGGGGGGGGGGGGGGGGCAGAGCTTTTACCATTGCTGCACCTAGGCACTGGAATTCACTTCCTGATCATATCCGTGCTTGTTTGTCACTCTCATCATACAAAACTGCCCTCAAAACTCATTTGATGTGTACTGCTTATAATTAAGATGTTTCATATAATTTTGTGATTTATTACAATTTATAATTGTTGCTTTTTATGCATTTTTTGGTATTATTGTTTCATGGTTTCTTTGGCTTAATTGCTCAATGCGCCATGAGTGCTTTGGCAGATTTGCGCGCGTTATAAATGTTCAGTATTATTATTAATATTATTAAATGGCATTTTATTAGGGGCCATTTTACATAGTAGTTATATGTGATTTATTTAGTGATGTGGATCCATATAAACATCGCAATGGCAGAGGGAACTCTTCAAATTCATAATTATCTAATATTAAATACTTTATCCTTTGGAAATTAATGGTAAGATTAGCACGTAGTTTTTCATTTAAGTTTTAATATTTTCTCTTATTGTGTCACCGATGAAGACTTTCAAAATAGCAGAAATCATATGCCTACCCCAGAATTGAATAACATTGGTCTAAATATGGCAAAAAATCCGTCGATGCTATCAATTTAAAATCAATACCTTGATTACATGGCCAGGTGCACTAATCGGTTATTGATTTGGACCTATTCCAATTATCATTAGAGGAACCACAATGGACCAATCACGAAGATATCGGCTTTGTTTCTACGATATAAAGGAACTTCAAAGAGTGGAAGCAACACATCCCCAAATATCACACGTCCATGCGTGCATTCATACGTGCTATCTTAACAGGTGACAAAGATATTTATAGTTATAGTCTTAGAGTGTTAATCCTTCTTGTATATGAGGATTTAATTAGAAAGAATAATCAATTTATGAGAATGAGGTATGAGAAAACTCTGTCACTATTCTGGAAAACTACCTAACATGTGATTCAAGACACACAGGGAAGCATAGAACCATTGTGTCATGATCAGATCTTGGAATAAGTAGAATTCTACTTATTCCAAGATCAGATTAAGATGTCAACTGTCTCCCCTCAATTGAAAGATATAACTGAAATGGTACACCACCGGCCACGGTTTGTGAATCTATATTACTATAGCGAAGTGAAGTACCTCCTCTCATGTGCATCCCTTTAAATTCTATCATTACAATTTTGGCATAGTCGCATCACGTAGGGTTTGTATTTACACTAGAAATACTTGATACTCAAGACAATCTCGATATAGTACTCGAAATTACTCCTGCAAAATTACATGGATTTCTAGTGGGTTAGTGTTCCAGTATTTCCAGATTTACGACGCACCCAATTACTCCATAATTTAAAAGAATTTTGGAGAATCTTTATATCGGGTAATCTAACAATAAAATTGTGTCTTATGCTAGGTCTTTCAAATGATGTTTTGACGACTGCAAGTGATGATTTTCACTTACTTCATATATTTGATGTGTTTTGTAAATCACATCTAAAACGTACATGGACCGCACGTAGCATTAACCTTTCATGAATCTATGTTACCATGTAAATATTTGTATATATTTCCTTTTTTGTATTTTAAAAAATTGTGTAAGTTTTATGGACGCATTAGTCGAGAAGACTTTTGCCACTGCTCTAAAAGTGTATGTCCGAATAAACAAACAAATAAATAAATAAATACAGTCCTATCACGTAGTCTAAATATTTATACAAGAGATACTAGTGAATAGTTACTAAAAATATCTGGCAAAACAGAGTTTTTGAGCGTTGTGGCATTCAAATAAGTTTCAACTTATTGAATGAATTTTACAAATTCAACAAAACCTCTGGTATAAGAGGATACATATTTAAATACTTTGTATCGACAGGATTTAGGGTCAATAACCATCGCCCAAAATAACCTAGATTAAAATTAGCATACCTGTTATGAGACTCATTTACAGTACTTCATCAAATTGAATTAAGGCGAATCAAAATTGTTAGTTCATGTAAAAAGTGCATTCTAAATAAGAAACGCTTGTTTAATTTAACCTATTGATGATTGAGACAGCTAACGTTAAAGTCATGTTTGCAACTTTATCAACCGCCTTGCCCAAATATTATTTTGAGTAACACGTTACATGTCCAACTGTTTAAATTGAACATTTTTCCAGACATATTCTGGAAATTGCAATTTGGCATTTTTTTCTTCATTAACGCACATTGGTCATCCTTACTAATATTACATTTCCGATGATAATAATGCGAACATGTCTGGCTATATTGATAAAAGAATTGCCGACTTGTTTATCATGTAAAATGGATCCGTAAGTGCTGCTAAGACAACAGTCTCCCTGGAAAGAGGTTGAGTGTTTTATGACGCATGGTTTGAAGCATATTGTTAAACTATGAATAATGGGGAAAGACGCCAATCCAGGTCCTTGTTTGCTTTAAGAAATACCCCTGACAGACAGTTGGAATTTCAATTTCAATTTTGTTTTTAACCCAATATTAAAATCATGCAATGTCAAATTCTTTTGACAAACTATGTGATAAGTGATGTATTGACTAACCAGAGGAATTTTATTTGGTCTTTTTAACTGCTTTTACTTACAAAATATGGTCAATCTACTAAGTCGTCTAGAAATTGGTTTGGGCCACTTTCAGCATATCATCAATCTTGTTTGAAGAAATTTGGTTAAGGTATCATGCAAAGAATATTACGAGGGTTACATAATTCTTTTTCAAATGGTTTATTTCATGTCAATAAATAAATTCATAACATTAATTAATAAATAAATCCTATACTGATAAATGTCATATTCCATAAATGGAAAAGCTCATTATTTCTCTTGACATGGTACCCCACCCATCCTGAAACCACAATAGACAAGATATGGTGCCATTCTGGTTCATCGGGTATCTTCCATGTGCTTACAACTCAGGTACCTCCGTGTTATTAATAAGATCATGGTAGAAACGTTTATAAAGCATTTATGTTCCCATCTATAAGGATAGGTCCAATCATAGTCCTATTACCAAAGATTCCTGCCCAAACAATAATAGTTTCTGTCTGTTATGTGGGCAGAGGATGGTTATACCTGTGCGCACAATTGATGATGAGACTGGCGTTTACTCTGCTACCCATAGGAAAGATTGCTTCGTCTCCAATGAAAATATCATGCATAAATCTTTCCTGCCGCCCAGTTAGACACTGAACATATTGGAGTCTCGTTGGAAAATCTGCATCCAGAAGATCCACTTGAAAAGAACCATTGTTTAACAAGAGAGCTCTATTTCTATGTTCATGGTTAGATTCCATTCTTGATGTTCATCCCAGTGGCTTAGCCTAAGTCAGGTAAGTGGCGCAGATGTTTTCATGACTACCTTAGACAATTGATCATATCTCTGCTTCCCGATCACCGAATTTCATGAAACCAAGGTTTAATAAGAAGCTAAGAAAATGTCCTTTGAATAAAATAAGATTCGAGACAGAAGTTATTTGTTAATTATTTAAAAATGATAATAACTGGCCTTACATTGAAAGGATCACAAAGCGCTTTACAAATTACATTAAAAGATAGAGTATAAATATACACAGGAATGCAGCATACTAGTATATAAAAGTACAGTAAAAAGTGATAGCATAATAAAGCACAATAAAGCATTTCACAAATCAATTTATAATGCAGTATAAATGCACGTTGCAAACAAAAAAGGACTAAATATTTTGGTTGAAGAGATGAGTTTAACAGAAGATTTAAAAATTGCGACCGTCTTTGAATTACGGATCTGTAGGGGAAGATTTGTCCAGAGTTTTTTGTAAGTGTTCCAGAGTTTTGGTCCTGCGACACAGAAAGCCCTGTCTTGTATGGATGAGGATTAAATTAGAAAGAATAATCAATTTTGACAGCGGTATGAGAAAACTCTGTTATTATTCTGGAAAACTACCTAACATGTGATTCAAGACACACAGGGAAGCATAGAACCATTGTGTCATGATCAGATCTTGGAATAAGTAGAATTCTACTTATTCCAAGATCAGATTAAGATGTCAACTGTCTCCCCCTCAATTGAAAGATATAACTGAAATGGTACACCGGCCACGGTTTGTGAATCTATATTAATGTACTATAGCGAAGTGAAGTACCTCCTCTCAAGTGCATCCCTTTAAATTCTATCATTACAATGTTGGCATAGTCGCATCACGTAGAGTTTGTATTTACACTAGAAATACTTGATACTCAAGACAATCTCGATATAGTACTCGAAATTACTCATGCAAAATTACATGGATTTCTAGTGGATTGGTGTTCCAGTATTTCCAGATTTACGACGCACCCAATTACTCCATAATTTAAAAGAATTTGGGAGAATCTTTATATCGGGTAATCTAACAATAAAATTGTGTCTTATGCTAGGTCTTTCAAATGATGTTCTGACGACTGCAAGTGATGATTTTCACTTACTTCATATATTTGATGTGTTTTGTAAATCACATCTAAAACGTGCATGGACCGCACGTAGCATTAACCTTGCATGAATCTATGTTACCATGTACATATTTGTATATATTTCCTTTTTTGTATTTTAAAACATTGTGTAAGTTTTATGGACGCATTAGTCGAGAAGACTTTTGCCACTGGTCTAAAAGTGTATGTCCGAATAAACAAACAAATAAATAAATAAATACAGTCCTATCACGTAGTCTAAATATTTATACAAGAGATACTAGTGAATAGTTACTAAAAATATCTGGCAAAACAGAGTTTTTGAGCGTTGTGGCATTCAAATAAGTTTCAACTTATTGAATGAATTTTACAAATTCAACAAAACCTCTGGTATAAGAGGATACATATTTAAATACTTTGTATCGACAGGATTTAGGGTCAATAACCATCGCCCAAAATAACCTAGATTAAAATTAGCATACCTGTTATGAGACTCATTTACAGTACTTCATCAAATTGAATTAAGGCGAATCAAAATTGTTAGTTCATGTAAAAAGTGCATTCTAAATAAGAAACGCTTGTTTAATTTAACCTATTGATGATTGAGACAGCTAACGTTCAAGTCATGTTTGCAACTTCCCTTCATCAACCGCCTTGCCCAAATATTATTTTGAGTAACACGTTACATGTCCAACTGTTTAAATTGAACATTTTTCCAGACATATTCTGGAAATTGCAATTTGGCATTTTTTTCTTCATTAACGCACATTGGTCATCCTTACTAATATTACATTTCCGATGATAATAATGCGAACATGTCTGGCTATATTGATAAAAGAACTGCCGACTTGTTTATCATGTAAAATGGATCCGTAAGTGCTGCTAAGACAACAATCTCCCTGGAAAGAGGTTGAGTGTTTTATGACGCATGGTTTGAAGCATATTGTTAAACTATGAATAATGGGGAAAGACGCCAATCCAGGTCCTTGTTTGCTTTAAGAAATACCCCTGACAGACAGTTGGAATTTCAATTTCAATTTTGTTTTTAACCCAATATTAAAATCATGCAATGTCAAATTCTTTTGACAAACTATGTGATAAGTAATGTATTGACTAACCAGAGGAATTTTATTTGGTCTTTTTAACTGCTTTTACTTACCAAATATGGTCAATCTACTAAGTCGTCTAGAAATTGGTTTGGGCCACTTTCAGCATATCATCAATCTTGTTTGAAGAAATTTGGTTAGGGTATCATGCAAGGAATATTACGAGGGTTACATAATTCTTTTTCAAATGGTTTATTTCATGTCAATAAATAAATTCATTACATTAAATAATAAATAAATTCTATATCGATAAATGGAATAGCTCATTATTTCTCTTGACATGGTACCCCATCCTGAAACCACCATAGACGAGATATGGTGCCATTCTGGTTCATCGGGTATCTTCCATGTGCTAACAACAGGTACCACCGTGTTATTGATAAAATCAAGGTAGTAACGTTTAAAAAGCATTTATGTTCCCATATAAGGATAGGTCCAATCATAGTCCCATTACCAAAGATTCCTGCCCAAACAATAATAGTTTCTGTATGTTATGTGGGCGGTCTAGAGGGGGGTTATACCTGTGCGCACAATTGATGATGAGACTGGCGTTTACTCTGCTACCCATAGGAAAGATTGCTTCGTCTCCAATGAAAATATCACGCATAAATCTTTCCTGCCACCCAGTTTAGACACTGAACATATTGGAGTCTTGTTGGAAAATCTGCATCCAGAAGATCCACTTGAAAAAAATCATTGTTTAACAAGAGAGCTCTATTTCTATGTTCATGGTTCGATTCCATTCTTCATGTTCATCCCAGTGGCTTAGCCTAAGTCATGTAAGTGGCGCAAATGTTTTCATGACTACCTTAGACAATTGATCATATCTCTGCATCCCGATCACCGATTTTCATGAAACCAAGGTTTAATAAGAAGCTAAGAAAATTTCCTTTGAATAAAATAAGATTCGAGACAGAAGTTATTTGTTAATTATTTAAAAATGATAATAACTGGCCTTACATTGAAAGGATCACAAAGCGCTTTACAAATTACATTAAAAGAGAGAGTATAAATATACACAGGAATGCAGCATACTAGTATATAAAAGTACAGTAAAAAGTGATAGCATAATAAAGCACAATGAAGCATTACACGAATCAAGTTATAATGCAGTATAAATGAACGCTGCAAACAATAAAAGGACTAAATATTCTGGTTGAAGAGATAAGTTTTAACAGACGATTTAAAAATTGCGACCGTCTGTGAATTACGGATCTGTAGGCCTATACACAGAAAGAAAAAAAAGTGAGTCATCATCGAAAAATGAGTCATTTTGTCCGTGTAGTGACACACTATGGCTCAAAATGAGTCATTTTGTCCGTGTAGTGACTCATTTTACGATAATGACTCACTTATTTTTTTCTGTGTAGGGGAAGATTTGTCCAGAGTTTTTTTGTAAGTGTTCCAGAGTTTTGGTCCTGCGACGCAGAAAGCCCTGTACCCGTATGTAGCAGTAACACCTTTTAAAGTCCCTTTTTAAAGTCCACGTTCAGAGTTCACGGCTACTTGAGCGGAGTCAAACTTGAAAGTTGCGAAAGTATATTCGTATATAACATGTATAATGTGCATTGACACATTGACACTGATCAGTTAACCTCTGAATCCAGCAATTATAAATTAAATATTTACCCGTTTCAGATCAATTATGCGTTAGTGAGTCTCGGAGTTATTTAGAATGCCTGTTAACGTTGTTGGTAAGGCCAAACAAGTCGATGTGTTGCCTTCAGCGACCGACCCTAAAATCTTAAAAATCAGAGTCGCAATTTTTTTTAAATTTAAGATTAACATTTTACCCAATTTGTCAAAATATTACTATTTTCTGCTTGAAATTAATACGTTTGCTTGAATTTATTGCTTTTAAACTATTATTATTATTACACAAGCAACATTAGTCAAATTGACATTTACCAATTTTGTCTTGTCATGAACCACGGTCTATCATCAGTAATATTTTTAAGTCAAAAAATGTTTTACAACAAATTCTACCGACCGACCCGACTTCGAGATATTTGACACTTGAGGGCAACACAAAAAAATGTTGGCCTTATTAAAGGTTCGATTGATGTCACAACGTACGCAATTGTATTCTGTTATTCATACAAATAAGACAAATTACCCAAGTGGTAATTCACGAAACCCATGTTTCTTAATACACCTGCCCAGGGAAATCATAACAACATGTCTGCACACACAGAATAGAATCCAGACGCATCGAGGAATTTCCTCGCGAAACAGAAGGAATATAAAATACCCATAGGCATCGCCAGGAATTTCTTCGCGTAGCAATTTGTGAGGTTCGTCACAGCAATTGTGTTTGAAGACATTCGTGCTATGAGCAATGATTTCCAAGCACATTTACCCAAATGCTCAGGAACAAGCCAGTATACACTTTTCACTAGCTTTATTAGGCTACATCAAGTATTGTTTTTCATTAATGGGCTATTCCAGATAATAATGACCCCCCCCCCCTAGACCAATTCCACCAATTCCATACTATTTTGAGGTTTGATCTGGAATTCCATACTTTTTTTGAAGTTTTATCTGGAATTCCATACTTTTTTGAAGTTTTATCTGGAATTCCAAATACTTTTCATAGAGGGAGTCATGGAATTCCGGACTAAAATATTTTTAAAAATGAGGGGGGTTCATTATTATCTGGAATAGCCCAATACATTTTTTTTTAAATAAAGAAAAACCTTAAAGTTTAATTCAAGTGTAATATTATGCGATTCTTCTTCCGACGTCGGGGTGACTTGCCATTAGGTCTAAACCCATTTGGTCTAATACCCATTCAGTCTAATACTAATTGGTCAAAGACCAGTTGGGCTAAACATCAGTTGGTCTATAATCCAATTCACAATAAGGCAGTGTAAAATAAATCGAACCAGCCCTCAAGATTTTTAGAGAATTTGAACTATTTTTTGTTATTTGCTTCATATCTTTAATTGATATACTGTTGTCATTAAATGATATACCTGTACAATAGGAAGTGTTTCGTATCGCGAAATCTCGGGTCGCGATACAAAATACGCGATACGAAATTTCGGGCCGCGATACGCGACTCGAGGGCGCAACACGAAATGATACCAATTAAGCTTCGTACTGTCTCTTATGTAGCAGTGGCACCTTTTAAAGTCCCTTAACACTTTCCACGCGGCTACTATTTTTACCATACACAGAATTTATTTTCAGAAACCTTTCACAATTTTCAAAGTTTATCTCAAGAATTACTGAACCATTACTAGGCATGTTTGTACTTATTTCAATGCATTTCGCATGGTTATTCTAAATATGGTAATGAAATTCAATAATGTTGACATTTTTGAAACATTTTGTCAACATTTGGAAGTGTCGTCTGCAGCCGCCTGCCGCATGGAAAGCGTTAAAAAGGGCTACAAGGAGTTTACGGAGACAAGCTTGAAAGTCGTCTAAGAATATTCGTAAATATTGTGCATTGAAACATTTACACTGATCAGTTAACCCCTGAATCCAGCAATTATAAATGAAATCTTTACCCGTTTCAGATCAATTATTCGTTAGTGAGTCTAGGAGTCATTTATATACCTGTTAACGTTGTTGGTAAGGCCAAACAAATGTTTGTGTTGCCATCAGCGACTGACCCTTAAATCTCAAAAATCAGGGTCGCAATTTTCTTTTTTTAATTTAAGATTAACATTTAGGCCTAACCCAATTTGTCTAAATATTACTATTATTATTACACAAGAAACATTAGTCAAATTGACATTTACCAAATTTGTCTTGTCATGAACCACGGTCTATCATCAGTAATATTTGACTTCAAGATTTTTGACACTGGAGGGCAACACAAAAAAAGTTGGCCTAATTTTGTAAGGTTCGATTGATGTCACAACGTACACTTGTATTGTATTCTGTCATGCATACAAATAAGACAAATTACCCAAGCGGTAATTCACGAAACCCATGTTTCTTAATCATTGTTAATACACCTGCCCAGGGAAATCATAACAACATGTCTGCACACACAGAATAGAATCCAGAGGCATCGAGGAATTTCCTCGCGAAACAGAAGGAAAATAAAATACCCATAGGCATCGCCAGGAATTTCATCGCGTAGCAAATTGAGAGGTTCGTCACGGTGTTTGCAGGGGCGTCTCCAGACCTTTTTGAATGTGGGGTGTAGAGGTCCCGATTGCCGACAAGCACCCCGAAAAATAGTAAAAGTCAGCCCCATTTTTTTTTTGCGGTCAACTTTTATAATTTTAAAAAAGAAAGAAAAAGCTTAAAGAAAAGTTTAATTCCAGTGCATTATGCGATTCTTCTATGAAAGAATGTTGACGGCAAATAAAGGCGCGTTCATACTCCCGTTGTTGGGCATCGGCCGACGTCGGGGTTACTTACCATTAGGTCTAAACCCATTTGGTCTAATACCCATTTGGTCTAATACCCATTTGGTCTAATACCCATTTGGTCTAATACCCATTTGGTCTAGTACCCATTTAGTCTAATACCAAAAAACGTCGCACATGTTCAATGGAAAAATGCCATATCTTGGGTAGATATGGAATTTGTCATTTCAGTCATTTATCCCGAAAAGTTCTCAGATATTGAATATATGGCCTTGTAATATTTCATTCAGGATGGTTCTTAACCTGATACTGTATTGAAGAGATGGGAGGGATGCTAATCCATCAGACGAGCCATTTTTAGTTAAATCTATCAAGGAAAATGTTAGTCAACCTATTTTCAGCACTCTAAACTTTGAACTATATCTAGGGGCGCAATGTGATATAGTGAGACATTGCGGTATACTTTGATACCTACCGTATTATGATGTGTCGTTGAGGGCGCTGAATTGGAAGTAGAATTCGTCATCAGATCTCTTTTAAATCGTACACTTGATGCATCTATTATAAAATAAAACAAGATCCAATTTAGAGGAGGCAGCCCATGTCTGATTCATGTTTCCATTTAATTATTGGGGGAAAATGAATATCTTGTAGAAACGAATAAGGCCTATTGATTACAAGTCGAGCTTATATCTGCATTTCGTCAGCCTGCTTCGATAATTGCCTAACTCATTTTCCAGCGAAATTGAGCTTTCTGCATAAATCACGACTTCATTACATTATGCACATGCTGTAATAAAACCTAAATCATTGACCAATCAAAAGTGTTGATAAATGCTCAATTCTGCCTAAGACAGCATTGTGAGCTAGGCAGTTTGTAATAATGATTTAAAATGTGTAAAATGGGTCATATTAACTCATATTAGGCCTATAACAGGCCACATATTACTTAAAAGGTATCCCCAAACCTTATTCTATCCAACAGTTTATACTGCTCCCGTTAGAATTCACCTGCACTATTCATGGTGCTATACAACATATCGTCAGCCTGCTTCGATAATTGCCTAACTCTCTTTTCATATATTTGTTGTTTTCTAAGAACTATAAAAAAATGATATATTGGTAACAATGTTATCAAATTTCATTTCAAGATATAATTATACTGCAGAAGATACTGCAGCTTCAGTGTTGTAGTACGGAGATATAAATCGAATTTCAATATCGAGCGACGAATGCGGAAATGATTATTATTATTAAATTAAATCTGTCACACAGGTAACTAACGATTTTTGCTCTATTTGGTAAGGCACATACACATATGAGCAAGTTTCAATCAAATGCTTAATCATCATGAACCTAGCCTTCATGTTTCACCGGAAGCGGGAGAGTCTGTTTCCCTCAACCAGTATAGGTTCAATTGACGTCACGGTTTATCAAAATTACAACAATGTGAATGCATTGCATACATCTGACAAAACCATGCATAGTAACCAAATCTCCAACTCATTTTGCGATCTAAAAATATCAATATATGTATAGCTCATCTGACTTGTATTTCCATTTCTGTGAGCCAATTTATTTCCACAGCGTAACTTTGAAGGCACATTACTAATGTAAAACTATGACTGACATTTTATTTCTTGCAATTTTGATAATTTGATGAGATCAAATATAGAGGTAATGATCTAGGGTGGTCCATATTACAAGTGTACAGTCTGAATCTTGAAGTAGTCTATTATTGTTGTGTGGTTTATACATTCATTTATATGGTAGCATGTTGAATAGTTATTTCCCTCGTGCCATCGACACTCTGATAGATAAATTTGATGAGATGGATACCTGTAAATTGTTTAAAATAAGACAGGTATCCATCTCACATGCATTACAGGTTAATTATATTACTATATTTATACGTACTGCCCTCTTTGGTAAAGAAGCGGTAAATACTAGCGGTAATAATAGCCGATGAGGCCACATCTGAGACTGTGAGTGTAACGCTATAGGGAACTTAGAAATTTTGTTTGGTGGCCATTTTATGAATGAATAAATTATTCTTCATCCATAAAAGTACACAATTCTTTGAAGAGTGGGATACAGGCTACCGGCTGGCGTAATTTGTGGATACACATAGATTTGCAATGAAAGACAGTGAGCAGGAGAACAACGATGACATGCTAATTAAGTGAAACTTCGTACTTTCAGGCTTAATTTATCAAAGAGAGTAGTTTAAATTACAGAATAAGGCCCCCAAAAAAGTTGACTTGCCCTTTCAGGGTCAAAGTCAGGGTCGTACGGTCGGATCTGTTGTTGTTGTTTTTTTTGTTTTTTTTTAATTTTTGAAAATTTACTGCACAAAAACACGGTTTTAAAGATTTTGTTTGATTTTGTTTGTTGATTTTTTTTGGTTTAATTTTTTTAAATTTTATTTTTAAACAAGCAGATACTACTCAAAAACACGTTTTCATCTTTCTTTATTGTTATGTGCTTCTTTCAATTTGTTTCCTCTTTTTTTGTTGAAAAAAAATAAAAAAATAATAGCGACCCTAGATTTCCGAAAATTCGGGTCGGTCGGAAAGGGCAGGTCAACTCTTTTTTTTGGCCTACGTTGTGGTAGCTGATAAAATGTGCTTTAAGATTTTCATTTATATCAAATCTGTGGTATTTACTAGCCTTACAATGTGTTATAAATGTACACCAAGGTATATCTTTTGAGTTGACCTTAAACGTGAAAAGGTAGGTTGATGTACAGCTATGTACAGCTATGCACAGTCTCACGGTTAACTATAGGGGCATGTACATTCCTATATGCACTCCATATGTATTTGTATTTGGCGCGCGTATTTAGTCTGCTAAGCAGCAGGATTTAATAGCACGTGCAAGGGTCCAATTGTCATATCGATTGGCTGATATTAACAATAGCATGTACACAATCTTACAGAATCAATACCTCCGTGAGCAACTCATTAACATAGAGGTGTACCTTTGGTGACTACGGTTGCTATGTTGTTGGTAAATAACCACTTGCCAACAACATAGCAACCGTAGTCACCAAAGGTTCATATATGAGGAGCTATGTTGCAAAAGGGCCACCAGACTATGGAATTAATCAAATAATTGTATGGCTGTATTTATGTTTCTACATGTATATGACTTGGATTAGTGCATCCATGCACGCCAATGATAAAGAGGCACCAACAAACAATTCAAGTCACTTCACATAATGAATAGCCATCTATTCAATAATGCAAAATGAGTAACATGTAGAAGTGGATGTAGGCCCTTTGCAACACAGCTCTTCATACATAACCTTGGTGTCAATCCATACATATAATTCAATCCATTCATACATATAATAGTTAATCCATTCATACATATAACCTTGGTGTCAATCCAATATGTTGGAGACATCCAATAACTTTTTAAGGGCGATAGAGGGCAGGGGTCACAATGTATACTTCTCATCTATGTGATCTCTCCACATTTTTGACTCCCACAATTTGACCACCATCAGCACATGCCCTCGCAACATTGATCGGTAGGAAAGAGAAGAGTATGAGGAAAGGGATTCTTCAGGCTATACCATAAACTCGTTTCTATTTTCATGTGACTCAAATAGTGTGCGTGTTTTGGTACAAACAGCACGACAGTCTTAGCACTAAGATTGTGGCTTCCAATACCCAACAATGACCGTGACAGGATTGAGCCCTAGATTTGGTCACCATAACGGTACCTAATCGGTGTAGTATTTTGGAAATGCAGCCTATCCAGGGAAATACTAAGATTGTATTAAACACACTGAGTCATGTAGTCCTAGCAATGGAAACATCACCCCAATGCGCAGTTCTCAGGTTGATAGTGGTTCCCGAGTTGGGAACAGTTCAGATAGGGTATTCCTATGGTCGGACTAAATTAAGATTATTTTGTTATATTTAATTAAGGCCAGTTTCCATCGCCAAATGTTTTTAAGTCCCTCACCCACGTGTAAATTTAAAGCTTATTTAGAGGTTTTATGAAGGTTTCCTTTATAGAGACCTTCTGTGTTCTTGGCTGCCAACGCGAAAGAGTTTGCAACACGTTTCGGACCCATAACCATCCTCTTTCAATACAACCTAGTGAATGATCTAAATATGTTATTAGTATAACCTTTACTTGAATTAAAATTACCTCTAAGATGGCCGCTAATCTCAAACACAAAAGGTTTCTATTGGTCCATTACCTTTCCCCGGGTAGGCCAGTGCACATACACGCTGGAACCAGTAACGTGTCTCTCGGGGGTCGGATGGGGGAAGAGTGCCCCCCTGACGGCTTTGACCGGGAAGGCCAGCTCAAACCACCGGGCTAAAATGAATCGAAGGGAAGGGAAGAAGAAAAGGAAGAGAGGAAGAGAAAAGGGGAAAAGAAAAGGATAAGGGGAAGGAAAGCGAAAGAAAGGAAGAAGAGGAACAGAAAGAGATAAGTAAAAAGGTAAAGGAAAGGAAAAGAAAGGGAGAAGAGGAAAATAAAAAGGGAAGGAAAGAGCGGAAGGAAAAGAATAGTGTAGATACTAAGATAGTTGATATGGAAGGGAAAATAAATAAGTGGAAAGAAGTGAAAATTGAAAAGAAACTTGGAGAGGAGAATAGATTTAACCATCCAAACACTTTTTGTGTAAGCGTGCATTACGTAACCTAATAAATTGTTCAACATAAATGCATTCGTTGGGTTGCTTTAAGAATCTAATGGAAACTGACGGTTACCACAAATCACAACGCATATTAATGTACTGAATGTTTATATCACATTATTTACAAGGTGGTTTTCATTAATGTAGAAAACCTTTGATGATTACATTATGCAACGCTCTTTTCAGCAGACATATTACTGACATGATCTAATGAATGTGATGAACTATTTTAGTTGTAACTAGATGGGATGGCTGACGTCATTGCATAATCCCGAGGGCATTTCAAAATGATTGATTTTAAGAAAAATATTAGAGAGGCATCTTCATTTTGATAAGAATATCCCTGAGGGGAAACGGGATAGCTTCATTTTATGAGATTGGTGATAGCGTAGAATTAGATAAAAAAATATATAACAGAATTATTAAAAAGAATCTCACCATTAGAATTAATGTTTGGAATAAAGCAGTGTTTGTTTTCTTTTGATGAATTTTGATTTGTCAAATAACATATGATTGACATTTTAAACACTAAATCTCATCGTGTTAAATCGAAAACAAACTTAAAGTGAATGTTATTGCAGATAATCATAAATTTATTGGAATTACTTCCAACTTTCATTAAATACTTGCTTACCGATTTTGAATTGAACTTGAAGATTTATTATAGTGAAAAAACATATTGTGTTCGTATTTACTGTATTTGCTTTTGCTCACTAAGCCAAAGTAATTGTCAATGTTCAAAGATTTGTTTTATTAACAAAGAACACTCGAAATCGATAGTCTCCTTCTAAAACGAACCGATACAATCAATTTCAGATGTGATGATCTTTATGGATTCAAAACAAAAACATTCTTAAATATAACTTTTATTGAAGAGTTCGCAACAATACTAACCAGCCATGAGTACGAGAGTGTTGGCAATCGTTATCCAAAACACCATGGTTGACCATGTGATCCATATATCTATGTGATCCATATATCTATCCTTGCGCATATAATTCCATCAAACAAACATTCCGTTTCACTACGATGTAGTTTTCTAAATGTGTTGCACTGTCGTAACTTTTGTCTCATGGTCTCCATAGTTGTGCTATTTTACTATCAGACGACATTTTGTACGCGGTAGATTAGCAGCTAGCAGATGACGGCACATTACACCGTTACATGACAAACGAAAACATTATCAAACATGGATGGCTGAATATATAGCTGACATTAATAGTAATTTTACCCCGTCGTCTGTATCTTGTAATGAAATAGCTTTAGTTGTCATTACTATGCAATATTAATCGTCAATATGTTACGCCACGGTTACAAATTATGACTGCAATGTTTAGAGGCGTTCTATTGATGTTAAATAGCGAAATAAATCACACGTTTGTGTAGAAATGATTTAATTTATTTCATACGCTACATGTGCTGAGCCAACAAGCACATGTTTCAGACAGCCGACAGTGAGATATTCCGCGGAACAGATGATAAATGTCAAAGAGGATTTTGGGGCCAGGTTTCCCCCTGAACATTGTCATTGTTGATCATGGAGCTTGAATTCCTAACATAACGCGCTTTTACATTCCGCCTTAGGTATGCACAGGAGAGCTGTAACTGTCTGGATATAGGAGAGCTGTAACTGTCGGGATATGGTTGGTGACATTATTATTTGACTGAAATATACTCGGATTAACAGGTTCAGGTTGTAATAAAGTGAATGATCACTAATAATTAAAGGAGGTGTCTAGCAAGCAAAACAGTGTCGTTAGAAAAGTAATTATCGTGCTTTATTCGCTTAAATATATTGAACAAAACATTATACTTAACATAAAACCGAATAAAAAGTCTCGACATGCCATTTTTTAATTCGCGGTGACGTCATGGTTATTGTTGCTCACATTTGCGCAAGAGTATTGTATAACTATGATTTCATAATGATACAATAGGTAATGTTGCGCTTGCTGGACACCCACCTCCTTTAACGACAAAGCGTATTCTGCATGATTAGCGCTTGAATCGAATTCCGTCAAATATCTCCGGTAGTCATTCGGTTATGATCATTCTAAATCGTTTCTAATTTTGAGAATAAAGTATACAATTTGTTACAAGTTCATAAATGTATACACCATAGTGGGATACTGTTCACCGAATATACAGGGTAAATCAAAAAGAATTGTGCACGATTTGAAACGGTCATTTGACCTTGATGCGTGCATTGACCCTTTGTTTCTTGATAATTGCACTGAAAAGTCATTCACATTTGCCTCACAAATGATACGGTATGAGTTACGGTCTTCTGCTAAAAGGTTTTTTTAAGACATACAATTAAATGTTAGCTTTCTTGCAATTTAAAGTAGAAATCATTTAGTTGTTTGCTGATATTATTTTTTTTTTTTAATGAAGCCTTCCTTCGACATGGCCACCATTTTGCCGATGACATGTGTGGGCCCTGGCCAACATGTTGCGAACAGCGCGTCTAACCATTCCCCTGTTGCGGTGTAGCCTGTCACTTCGGCTCTGACACGTACCTCTTCTTCAAGACTTCTTGCCTTCTTGGTCTGAAACAGGTGATGCTTGTATTCAGATTTGCCTTTTTATTTGATAACTCAACTCGGTATCAGACTATTAATTACTTATCCCAGAGTGAAATAATGATTATTCAGGAACATTTTGACAATTAATTGACAAAACTTGCCAGTTTGCTTATTTTTCAGTCGATTACTTTCTTATTTGGGAGGATAAACTAGATTAACAACGCTTTATACAAACAACAAAAATTCCAAAGTTCAAAGCACGCATCAAGGTCAAATGGCCGTTTCAAGTCGTGCACAATTCTTTTTGATTCAACTAGTATACTGCAACTTACTCTTGTCTAATTATGCCTTTTGGAAACTTTAAAACCAGAAAAAACCACCTAACCATCTCAATATGAGTTTGTCGCATTTCTTTAAAAAGATCCACCCAAAACACCCCAAACAATTTTTGTGTTTTCGATATGCGAGATATGCGAAAATTTCGACCTGATAATGAAAGTTTATGTTTGATCACTTTTCATACAATGGGCCCTAAGGAAGATGTGCTCAAATCCACATTAAATGACACTTTCAACCACAAAAGGTTCCGACTTTGATTTCAGTTCCCCTATATAGTCAATGCGATGCGATGCGATGCGATGCGATGCGATGCGATGCGATGCGATGCGATGCGATGCGATGCGATGCGATGCGATGCGATGCGATGCGATGCGATGCGATGCGATGCGATGCGATGCGATGCAATGCAATGCAATGCAATGCAATACAATGCAACACAATGCAATACAATACAATACAATGCAACACAATACAATGTAATACAATAGTGTTATGCAATGCAATAGACAATAGGTCCAAAGAATAGCATCAAATAAATACTTTGTAAAAAGTGTAATTTGTTTTGTATTTTCCTTACTCATTCATCAATTACAAATTTTTCATGATTACATCACTTACATATATCAAACACGTCCGGATTATATTTCAAAAATACTATTTCGTATTTATACTTACTCTTTTACATGTAACTTCAAAATATGAGTGTATTTCAAAGTCACAAATCTCTTGTTCCGCACAATTAATGGAAATTATCTCTCTGTGCTTTTTGGTTAAACCCAAATGAAACATCTAAATGTGTTAATACTACACGTTTTGATACTTTAACGATATAATATTTTTTCTTTTTTTCTTTCGTTTCCACAGTGTTTGAAAATACTCGTGCTTTTATTTCTACTTGGAATCATGTATTTATTTAATCAAATTATAATACGTAGTTTACTAATATAAAGGTTAGCAATTATAACACAAACATAATTTATGAACTTATTATTTACAATGTAAGTATCATCCATCCGAAAAAAACCGCTTTCAACGTTTCTTGAATTATATGAATTCAATTCATAATCAAGCCATGTCATGGCATTTCATTTAACTCAAAACGTGTAATTCATTTGAAAATCAATAGGATCAATATAATTATTATTATTTTTCATATTTTTTGTAACGTTTCACAGTGTTTGAAAACACTCATACTTTTGCCAAAAATATGAACAAAATAGTAGAAAATTAAATAAACCTCTTTATGGAAACAAACTTAAATGTCAAAATTACCTTCTCAATACAGCTTCTAAAAGAATTAGCAATTGGGATGGTTATCAAACACAATTGATTAACTTATCATGTAAAATATTGGAAGTATGCAACTGAATATTTTTTTCTCTCGAAATGCTTACATTTGAAGAAGGTTATTGGTTTGATTCATATGCCTTTAATATAAGCATTATGCTAAATTTAAGGCGACAAACCTTTTAAAGCATGACGTCATTTCAGTGTTTGTTTGTTTTTAAACAATTTTGCGTTAAATTGATTTTCATTTATCATTTTATCACATATCATACATTCACAGCATCAAATATATCATTAATCATTTAGCATATCAACAACAACAAAACAATTAAAAGATCGACATATACACATATCTATGATTGTAAAAAAATTGTCACAAATAATCAAAAAATGTGTTTCAATTAGTAATAATATTTGTCTCAGAAAGAAGGGTTGTACTTTCTACATATAATTCTATTTAAAATATCACAGTATCCACATATTATTAATATTTTAAACAGGTTTGCCGTCGTGGGTAGAAAAGAGACAATAATAGGAAAACGATCTCGCCCGGGAGTCGAACCCAGGATCTGTTGCTTGCTTGGCAACTGCCTTATCCATTGGGCCACAAGACCTCGCATGGTAAAGCATCTGAAATTCAAACCTAAGCGATCTCGTTTCCCAGTCTTCTGCCACAAGTATTACCCGGAGTAGCTCGGGTCTATACAAGTGTAAATAATCAAGTGCGTCCTCCCTGTAGAGGAAAATACATAGAAATAATAGGCATAGGCCTATACGACGGGTATTAAACAAATTATAAATATTTTAAACACGTGGCAGGAGACTGGGAAATGAGATCGCTTAGGATTGAATTTCAGATCCTTTACCATGCGAGGTCTTGTGGCCCAATGGACAAGGCTGTTGCCAAGCAAGCAACAGATCCTGGGATCGACTCCCGGGCGAGATCGTTTTCCTATTATTGTCTCTTTTCTACCCACGACGGCGGTAATATATAAACGATAATATATTGGGTTTTTTTTGCCAACCCGAATATCATTGTTATACCATAAGACTTACTCCATGCCATAAAAACGTCTTTCCAAAATTGATTTGAGATTTTTGACTGTTTAAAGAAGTTTAATATATCAGAAGAACCCCCCAACATCTAATAAACGTAGATGATTAATTTTTGCCAGATTGTAAAAAAAGGTTAATCCACTCTAATTCCCCTGAATTAAATATATAGTCTTCTGATCCATGTAGCTTTCAGGGCATAGATGTAAGATTGGATGTCCACCATCCGTAGGCCACCGTTTTCATAATTCTGAATCATTTGATTTCTCGTTACCTATCTACACCTTTCCAGATAAACTTATATAATAATCTTCTCAGTTCATTGATAAATTCTTCAGGAGGATCAGGTAAAGTTAAAATTATACAATTCCGAGAGCTTTAAAATTGTCCTCTGCTTTAACGATATAATAGTATTGCTTCTAGCCTTTTTTTAAGAAGTTACAATCCCAAATGTAAGGTAAAGAACGATTTTAATTTTCACATTTTTCTTTTCAACGCGGGAGAGAAGTAAAGCATGTGTTCTGTATTGATCCACCGGAACAATGTAGCCGACCGACTGGGCATCGACCGGTGAATTAGCACCACCACTACCAGTTAAAAGAAAAATGCAAAAATGGAAACCGTACTTTATCTTAACCATTCTTCACGTGCAAAATCTCAAATTAAAGAGGAGAAATTACTCAACAACTATGTAAATTTATTTTTTGAGTTAGGAGTAATACTTTTTAGAGTTATAAGCACATTTATTATCTGGTAAAGTTACTGTTTCTGATTATTATTTTTTTCTTCTTTTTTGCATATCGTCAAGTGCTTTTTTGCATTCCTCTAATGTAAGTTCACCTTCACATATCACCTGATCGTCATCAAGTGAACTACACTTCACGTGTATTTGTTCATCTTTACAAAACAAGTTTTTTTATAATAAAGTACTTGTTATTACCATGGTAACAAAATGAACTGGATCTGTTATGACAGTACCATCAGCTTTTTGTTTTTCTTCAGCTGATCAGTTTCCTGATGCGGACTTTCTTCCGTGGTTGAAATTATTCGTTTGTTCTTATGTTTATTTATTCAGTCATTGGAATTGGACCCCGCAATATTTATGATCTCTTGTCAGGCCTGTAATATCCCTAAAAGGCCTAAATATAGCATTACGTAAATAGAATATAAACACTGCCCTTATCATTGGAGCAATAGAGCGAAGAACTGCACCATGTAAAACTCTCCACATAACCACCGTTCGTACCGTCTCAAATACTCCCTAAACTGTACACAATATTACAATGGCGACGAGGATGGGATAAACTAGAATCACCAGAACCCGAAAGGAGCGAACAAAATCAATCACAAATTAAGAAGACTGTTTAAAAGTTCGAAGCTAAAAAAAATATGTTCGCACGATCAATAAAAACGCAAAGTCAAAAAATCGCACAGTACATAAGACAGCACAGTCAACAACTAATGGCCAATCTTCCGGGTTTTCATCAGTTTTCTCTATAATATTTTTAGTTATTTAGCCGACTGCTGCATACATTTTTCGAATACATGTACACATTTACCGGCTATTGGACTATTTGTGTCACACCACACCACACACATATCCTCTAGCGACGGCCCTGTCCCCGACTGGCGGTAATTTTTCCCGACTGATTTCAAAGGTGGCGCCCCCCCCCCCCCCCCCCCCCCCCCCCGGCCCCTCTTTGCGCACGCCACTGTTCCGTACACAGGTATGACTTAAGTTAAAGCCTGGAATACAAATGCTGTTCCTTACACTGGTATAAATATTCGTCGCTGTTCTGACATACCGGCACATCACGAAAAACAGCGTTTTGAGAAAATCGTGTTTGAAAATTTTCCAATTTTTAAAGACTTGTTAGAGAGCATTTATATCAAATGTCACTATCATTGTCAAAGAACACTAATAGATATATACTTATGTTTGTTATGAGCATGTTACAACAACAAATTGCAATTATTAATTAGGAGTAATTGTGTCATAAAGTCATGTGCCGGTATGTCAGACAGTTCTACAGTGATATGCCAGTGATATGCCGGTATGTAGTTACACGGTGGTCTATGGCAGAATATTGTGATGTGCCGGTATGTCAGAATACAAAATGAGGTTTTCATGCCGGCATTATGTTAAAATCCTGGCATATGACACTAATTAGTGCGGTACATCTCATTAATTAATTACCTATTTGTCTCAATTTTTTTGGAGAATAAAGAGTTTCACTTGTAGATCATAAAATGCAACTTAACTCATTTTGCCCAAAATGGCACATGTGCCGGTATGTCAGAACAGCGACGAATTGAAGCCTGGAACACAAATTCTGTTCCGTACGCAGGTAGAACTTGAAGCCTGGAACACAAATGCTGTTCCGTATACAGGTAGGAATCTAGGAATACAAATGCTATTCCGTATACAAAATATGTACACACACGGTTAGAAATTTAGGAATACAAATGCTATTCCGTATACAAAGTAAGTACACACATGGGTTGAATTTCCGGAACACGAATTTATTTATTTATTTATTTATTACAGAGCATTTATAAGGCGTGGCGTCGAAACGGATCGACGGATATTGCTGACGTACTCAACTCACATCCTCAAGTTCATTTCCCGAATATATCAAGTTGGATTCCTCAATTTTGTAGATTTGACAATCACGATCAGACCTATAAAGACAGCGCAAGCAACATTCAAATCCCCAAAACTTGCTGACGCGAGTTTAAGTGGGCAATATAATAGCCACTTCACTCGTCAGACACTACCTATTGTTGTGGATAGGTCATAAACTCTAACTGGCAAAACGTTATCGATTACCGTCTTACGGTCGAAATAAACTTGTCTCGTGCATGTCGTGTGTATAAATAGGCATGTACATGTAGGGACGGTAATTACTGTTTTATTAATTAGCATATGTATCTTTTAATACCTAAAGTGCATGGAATTGGTTATTTCCCAACTATCATGGGTCTAATTGTATCTATACAATCCTCCGTCATCTTTCCTATTGCAAATAAATTTAAAATAATAATATTATAATTGTAGGCCGCAACACTGGGCGTTTTTGCCGTGGGATTGGCAACACTGACTGTACAACCATAGCCGTAATTTCAGTAAACTACGTTTGTTTTCGTCCATTGACGAATCGAAATGCATTAGTTGTTTTCAAATAAATCTAATAATTATATTCTTATACATTTGTTACCATAAGAACGAATACAAATGTTTCAAATGTCCTGAAAACGGCATAAAAGTTACTACTTTTGAACGTACAACTAGGATTGCTAGGGCAATTATCGATTATTGATTGAAGCACTTAAAAAGGTCACGCTGGCAAACCGGCTTTGTTACTCACACAATAGAAAAGGAAACCAATTACAGCGGCACTTGAGACCATGCAGTACACTTTGCGTTAAAATCCTCAAATATTTGC
Source organism: Ophiura sarsii (assembly GCA_035610835.1). NCBI lineage: Eukaryota > Metazoa > Echinodermata > Ophiuroidea > Amphilepidida > Ophiuridae > Ophiura > Ophiura sarsii. Next base: position 33,677,834 of record CM069451.1, on the reverse strand, counting down.
GTACTGAAAATTCAGACACACTGTGAAATTGATGGAAAATACATGCTCAGATCCTCAAAATCTGTCCGTTAATTCCTCAATGCATTGAAGATTCCACTTGGGGACGTCAGCAATATCCGTCGATCCGATTCGACGCCACGCCTAAGGCGCTTTTCCAAAAAAAGATCAAAGCGCCGTACACAATACAAATAACAACATTATAAAATATTAAAAAGATACTATCAAAGTATATACACAGTTTAAGTATTATAAAAATACAACAAGTATATAAAATACAAATATCAAGAATATAGATACATTAATATAAAAAACGGGCAATAAATAGAGCCAATAGGCCATGTAAAGTGATGAAAAACAAATTACTCTGATGGAAACAGGTGAGTTTTTAACATCTTTTTAAAAGTATGAACGCTACGCTACAGGCATTGCGAATAAAAATGGGGAGGTCATTCCATAGCTTAAGGCCTAAGTGCGAAAATGCTGTTTTGCCTATTGCACGTTTGTTAGCATTAACAACGAGACGAGTTGTGTCCTTTAGAAGACCTAAGACCAGCACGAGCACATTGATAAAAAGACACAACATAAGACAAATATGAGGGGCCTAATAAATTTACACAGTTGTACACATGCAGTAAGATCTTGAAGTCGATTCTCTGCTGGACGGGCAGCCAATGAAGTTCACGCAATAGTGGCGCGGCGCTGGTTCGTCTGTTAACACAGAAAATAAGACGCGCAGCACGATTTTGAAGTATTTGCAGGCGCTTGACATTTGAATTTGAAATACCGCCTAAAAGAGAATTACCGTAGTGCTGTTCCGTATACAAAGTCTGTACAAATCGAATCTTTAGACTGAACCAGAAGGCGGTTCTTACATACAACATACTTAGAACCAGAAGGCGGTTCACACAGAACATACTTAGAACCAGAAGGCGGTTCACACACAACATACTTAGAACCAGAAGGCGGTTTACACAGAACATACTTAGAACCAGAAGGCGGTTCACACACAACATATTAAGAACCAGAAGGCGGTTCACACAAAACATATTAAGAACCAGAAAACGGTTCACACAGAACATTCTACGAACCAGAAGACGGTTCTCAGCCAACAAAGGAATCAAAAGTCGATTCGCACGTAAACAACTATACACACTGGTGAAGGAAATAATCATACAATGCTGGTGAAAAAATGGAAACCATTCACACACAGGTGAAAAAACACCAACAAACATTCACACTGGTGAAACACAACAAAACACAACGGAGATACGGTGAAGAAAAAAACTCTTTAAAAAGGAAGAGTAAAAGGATAAAAAATATGGATAAATTCACACTGGTGAAAAGAACAATAATAAACTATAAAGCATTATGTATAAATTCACACTTGTGAAAAGAAATTTTAAAAAAATCCTTTTAAAGGGAAGGGTAAAGTAAATATGTGACCTGGCACCACAAAATGAGAGTCGCAAAAAAGATGCGTAATCGTTTCTGAGTTTTTTTTACAAAAAGTGCATAAGTCATCTCCTCTAATATTACATTTTTGCAAAAGACTATTCGTTCCTAAAATACTTTGATTGGTTCTATATTGGATCCATCTATACTTTGTGTCATCGGAAAACTTAAAATTTAAAAGACATATTTTTCCACTCCCTATTTTCTATACCAAAGTCTAATTGCCACTTATTAATGGATTGTTTCATTTTCTTTGATTCTATAAAGACTTTGTAGAATAAAGTACAACCTTGTCGCTGTTTGAACAGTAGTTCCACGTTACTAGGTAACGGTGATACTAGTTTCGACCCATTTAATTGACTGATATTGAAGTTTGACTTAATTGCTCTTACAATACCATTATACTCTAGGAAATTGGTTTTCACTTGATAACATTTCTTCAAACTCGTCTTTTGACATAAAAGTCCCATTATCTTTCAGTAAATCATTTATAAAAGTAACACCCTTTTCCTTCCAATGAGCTTAGTTTATCGATTTACCGCCAATCTTTATTTTATCATTCCACCACAAGTATTGCTTTGCAATGGGAAGTCTAAAACACCGTTGTTAACAATACATATCAAAGATGACCAAGAGAATAGAGTATCATACCAGAACTTATTGTCTATCATTTTTTGTTGTTGCATTAAAATGGAATAAACCTGTACAACAAATATCGTCTTTTTTGGCATTTAAACGTAATCTATACAATTTTATCCAACTTTTTTCACCTTGTAAAACCCTTCGAATCCAATTTATTTTCAATGCATTTATATGAGATTCCACATCTGGCATTTCAACACCTCCGTTCTCATAATTTTGCACAAACTGAGATCTCACTATTCTGTCTGGCTTGCCACCCAATACATATTTAAAAATTATATCATTAACCGTTTTTATGAAATCTTTGTTCAGGTTTGGAAGCATTTGAGCAATAATAGCTTAACTCAGGTAAAACCAAAGATTTTACCACTACAACTCGACCCGAAACAGTTTGATTCCTTTTGTCCAACTTAAAATCATTTTTTTCATCAATTTAAGTGACTTATCATAGTTGAATTTGAAACGGTTTTGAAATATTCCCATTTATTAACACTGACGAAAAAGCATTTTTATATAGAGTTTGAAACCATTTACATATATCCGTACCAAAATTGAAGGCTTTCAAAGTTTTATATATAAAATCATGTGAGCCGGCCAAAGAAGCAACAGGTTCAACAGGTTCGAGACCCTAAAACGAGATCTGGTAAAACTGATTTTATTCTGTTAGCAATACAAGCAAATGCTAATTTATATGAAACATTTAAAAGTGATATTGGTCTCCAATTCTTCATAAAATGGCGAGGTTTATCACCCTTTGGTAGGAGAGTAACATGGCCAGCTTTTTGTTCTTTTGTGAGAGAGCCTTTCCTAAACTTAATGAACGAAGAAGAAAAATGGAAATGTCGTCCCAAAACATTTATAAAATTCTGCTGTAAAACCATCCGGGCCTGGAGTCTTATTATTGTTAATGTTTTTCAATGCAAAAGAAAGCTCAGCCAAATCAATTTCTCCGTCTAAATTAGTTGACTCTAATTGTGTTAATTTGTTAATAATATGTACAACATGATCATTAATGTTTATATTACTCTCTTCATATTTATACAAGTTTTCATAAAATAATATTATTTCCTTTTCAATATCCTCCTGAGATGTTGCCTCTGTGTAATATCTTTTCTAACAATTTTACATATTTGTATATTTACAAAGTCTCTTTTTTCAAGATTCAGAAAATATTTTGATGGTTTCTCCCCTTCTTCTATCCATTTAGCATTTGACCGAACAAAACATCCGTTTAGACTATTTTATAGTTTGAACATTATAAATGTTAAATCATACAATTATAAACATTCTTTGCATTGCAGTCATTCAGATCATAAAAGCATTATTGAATCACTGTATTAATCTATAAAAAAAACTTTAAAAGAAGGGAGAGGTGTTCCCTAAATATAGCAATTTTGGGTCCTTAGTAACTCTTTTTGGAATGTCTCGAATGCTTTATTCTACCATATGCTTTATTCTCAAAAACCATGGTTCGAAAAAGGTATCTAAATTAATCTTTAAAACATGACCGAACCCAATATCACAGTCTACATGATGCTAAACACTTCCATATTAGAACAATTGTCCAGACAGTTGATTGCCGCCCATTTCTCCACCGTCCATACCGACCGCATACGGATCTTCCAGTTCTGTTTTGATATCATGTTTTTCAGCAATGCGAGACAACAGTTTCCCTTGCTGATGTACCATCATGGTAAGAGTTGAAAGCCTGTAGATCGGAATAAACCATATCATAATATTTAATTTTGCGCTGCAAGGTTGGTTAATTTATCGAATGATTATCTGTTAAAATAGATCATGTCACCTCGTGTTGATCAACAATGTTAAGTTCCCGGTTCCATTCCATGCATGGGGGGAACATGTATTGACTGTTGCATTGACCATAATTAGACTGCTGTTGTTACAGATGACTGGTTTGGTTAAGTGTATGGTTTATAGGAGTGACTATATAGGCCTACACGTCTGTCTTGTAGCGGTTTTGTAAAGACGTGCCGGACAAGTAGAGCGGCGGCATCCATAGACACTGTACTTAAGCGTGGCACACTCTTGCTCACGACGTAAAAGTAACCAAAATAAGTTTATTAGATCTCATAATTATTATCTAGAACCACTATAGGTTGTGAGATTTGTTGTAGTGTCATATTTTAAAAGAAATCATTTATCTCAGCCCTTGATTATGTAACATAATTTCGCTGAATACAGTACATTGCTGTTATATGTCATCGATCCATTGACTACGGAAAATTCAATGTATTTTCACAGAGGCGTGCGTAATTAGATGGATTTTAGTGGCCATTTTGAAAACGCCCTCTAGCGGAGAAACAGTCTGGGTACCAATTGTCTACCTTCACTTTTTTTATGTCTGATGATCTAGAAATCATTGCTGTGATGAGTAATAGAGGATCTCTTTCATGCTCACAGAACCCTCTTCAGACAGTGGACTACAACTAGATATTATACTTTACGAACACATTTAGAGCACTGAGTATGCGCAGGTAAACATACCGATGTAAACACTTCAAAAGAAGTAAGTTCCCCTTTAGGGGTTCCCGTATATTTCCAAAACAATACATTGGAATGAAATGGGGTTTTCAGTCAAATGATTATGGGCTTCATACCAATACTTGACCAAAATTTCAAATCAACAGGTTCTGTCATGCTCGAGTGAGCACGTATTGAATGACGGAATGTCCCATTTCAAAAGTTGCTAAAATAACGTTTAATTTCAAAATTTGCAAAAATAATGTTTAGTAGCGGGAGGATCTTTCCTGGCTGGATAAATGGGGCATGGTTACATACACAATATGGGGACCAAAGATCATAAACACATTTGCATCAGGCAGTGAAAGTCACATTGACTGGCTGATCAACCTTCATCACAGGATATTGCTCATTTTCAAAAGCAACATTCCCTCTTTCAATGCATGCTAATTTGAGCATGGAAGCACCAGTTGGGTTAAAATTCTGGTACAACAAGAGTTGGACTTCCATATCAAGTAGCGCGCCTCATCAACACTATGAGAAATCGATGTCGTCAATTGATACACCAACGTGGTGGATACACACACTACTAAACATAATTTTAACAACTTTTGAAATGGGACATTCTGTCATTCAATACACGCTCACTCAAGCATGACAGAACCTGTTGATTTGAAATTTTGGTCAAGTATTGGTATGAACCTCATAACAATTTGACAGAAAACCCATTTCAACCCAATGTATATTTTTGAAAATATAAGGGAAACCCTAAAGGGGAACTTACTTCTTTTGAAGTGTTTAGAAAAACCTAATTTGAAGAAGAAACAAAGCTGTTTAACACTTTCCACGCAGCTATTGCTTTTACCATTTTATACAAAACAGATTGAAACCTTTGAAACCTTTCCCAACTGTTAGGTCCGTATGCACAAAAAGTTACACCGGGTCTAAAGTTAGACCTGGTCTAAGTGGATTTTAGTTTGTGAAATGCACACCCTTAATTACATTTCGTTCTTAAATTAGCTAACAAATTGTAAAGATTTGTATGCAAAGTTCAAAAATAGCACAAAATATCTCATGAAAATGCAGAGGACAACAGCGTTTGAGGCATGAATAGATTTCACTTATACCAGGTCTAACTTTAGACCGGTCTTACTATTTTGTGCATACGGACTCTAAGGTCTGTTGGGTCCATCTTAAGGATTACGGATCCAGTACTAGGCATGTTTGTACTTATTTTAATTTATTTCACATGTTGACAGGGATTCTATTAAATTTGGGATAATAACGTAGCTAAACAGGTCCCATTTGCATAAATTAAAAAAGGCAACAGCGCCGCGCCACTTTTTGATGATCACCGGATTTAAAGGAATTTATAGACTTGCAGCAAGTCCGTAGGAAACAAACAGCGACGGTATGACGGTATGGTGTAAAGTGAGAGAATGAATTCAAATACCTAAAATAAATAATGAAACGTAAAGTATCATAATTTCAGGCTTGTAAAAACCGTCCGTCACGTACGTTTTATCAAAACTTTCAAAACCGGACAATTTTTGGGGATTATTTCCAACACATCCGTGTAAACTTCAATTAAGTCTATACCTAAAGCAGATGACACAAACAGCGCCAAACAACAATGTGACATTCACTAAAGTTAAACAAAAGTAGCTTCAGATCGGCAAGTTGAGTCGCACACCCCTGATGTTGATTCCAAATATGGTAATGAAATTCATTAATTTGAAACATTTTGTGAACTTTTGGAATGTCGTCTGCAGAAAGCGTTTGAAGTTGAACTTACATTGCATCATGTCGTGACACCTCCACCATAACGTCTTCATTCGAGATTTCTTTGTTGGCTTCATCGTCCGTTTTATTTAGAAAATTTGAGCGAGAACGACCGCCTATCAACTTCTTAATCTAAACACAAAGACAAAAATGATGTTACTATTATATTGTTTAAAGGTGCTTCACCAATGCGAAAGAGTAATTAAAATAACTTGATCAGATATGGGACTAATGATAACGAGAAAGTCACATTATTAAGTCAGAGCACACTTCAGTCAACCATCCAGGCAGTATTGGTGCCTGTTTCCTCTTCATACTTCAGGCAGTGCTGATGAAGTTAGAGCCACACCTGACGAAAGCTTGGCTAATAAAGTAATCTGACGGCGTGCTTGTTTATCGAACCTTTTTACTTGTTAAAACCTTTTCAAATTATTTATTTATCGAATTCAAACCTAATTAATATTTAACGCTATAATTAGATAACCAAATGACACCAATAAACCAACCTTCCGCGATAGCGTAGATTTCATTTTGTTTGGCCAGTATTCTGCATTTGGTAGCCAAACATTTCGCTGAAGGCTCCGTGGAAAACTCATCTCCGTCATAAGAATGATTTCGACCTACAAAAAAAAAATCCAATGTGTGAAGAAATAATTTGTACACAAGAATTAGTATTTGCGCCATAGTAGTATTTGGCATCACCATACATATATACAAGCACCCTTGAAAATTGGACCTGATACCAATGCAAATATTCTTATATTATCAGTCTCCGGTAAATATCACTTGTACGAATGAGCCATACGTACTGGTATTGCCGTGAGGCCTTACAATCACACGACTCGAAGTGTCATTCTAGTCAACATTATGTAATTTATGATAGATGAGAGACGCCTTTTTTCTCCTTTTCCTATAAGGACTTCTGACATTGCGTCCTGTGTGTACATTATTATTTTAGTATTATGCCTTACATATGGACCAATCACACGACTCAAAGTGTCATTTTGGTGAACGTCATGTAAATTATGATAGATGAGTGACGACTTATCCCCCCTTTTCCTATAAGGACTTCTGACATTGCGTCCTGTATGTACATTATTATTTTAGTAATATGCCTTGCATATGGACCAATCACACGACTCGAAGTGTCATTCTAGTCAACATCATGTAATTTATGATAAATGAGAGACGCCTTTTTCCCCCTTTTCCTATAAGGACTTCTGACATTGCGTCCTGTATGTACATTATTATTTTAGTATTATGCCTTGCATAAGGACCAATCACACGACTCAAAGTGTCATTTTAGTGAACGTCATGTAAATTATGATAGATGAGTGACGACTTATCCCCCCTTTTCCTATAAGGACTTCTGACATTGCGTCCTTTATGTACATTTAATATTATAACATGCTCACCTGTAAACTGTATCGCTTGAAATATGATGCACTCATAATTTGCTCAATATCTCCGACTGATATACCAATCTATATAATAAAACAAAATATATGATGGAGAGATATTTCTATCAGTATCAAGCACGCCGTAACGTTGCCAGCATAAAAACAGGAGTCAGCACAAATGGAATCAGAATACGGTATCTGATCAACAGTGGAATATCGTCTTCGGAAAAAATCGAGCAAACGTTTTAAAAATTATGTGCAGATTTGTTTCCGCTTCTGATATTTGAATGGAGTTATAAACATGGCATGTAATAGGAGTATATCAAAAGTATATCAACAGATTTTTGATACTATTTTGATAGTATCAAATCTATATCAAAAGTGTAACAAATCTCTACCAGACATTTGATATGATTTTGATAGTATCAAATCTATATCAAAAGTATATCAAAATATATCAAATTGTACTTTGTTAAAATTCGACTGTCTTTATTAAAGTCACCTATATCAAATCAAAACTATATCAAAACTTTATCAAATTAGACTTTGTTAAATATCAACTGTCTTTGTTAAAGTCCACTTTGATAAAATTCATCCGTCTGGACTTATATCAAATAACTATAACATACAAAATGCATACTACATGTATAGATCAAAACGTATCAAGTTGGTTACTAGGGGAATATGGGGCTACTGGTCCTATGGGGCAACTGGTCCGAAATGAAGGATTTTGTAATTGTATGGGCATACTGCCTTCTTTTGAACAGTACGATTTATGTTGATATCCTTACGTTCTACATTCCAAAATATTTGCAATTTTAGGGTATTTACACATGTGATATTCTCCAGATCTTTGAAGCCACCTCCTTGAGTGACTTATTGAAAATCACAGATAGTATGGCCGATTTATGAAGATGGGTTTAGATCATGTTTATCGTTTAATGAGCTTTATATTATTGATAGATATGCAACAATAAATACATACATGCAGTACAGTCATCTGAAGATGCTTAGTGCATATTGCATTTGATGGGTGCTGTATCGTAGTGTGCTCAGGTATTTTTAGAAATATGATTAAAACCATAGGTTGTGGCTGTATGTAACGACCGTAAAATGGCGCATGTTGCTTACTTGGTGGTTTGGATTTTGCGATCAAAATTATCATTTAAAGAATTCTTCAACTTAACTCATTATCACGGGTATTCATTTGGTAGAGTTATTAGTTTATGAATTTGCAAATAACAAATTATACCATTTCTTATTTTATCTAAAGACACTCGTCTACTTGTAGGACCCGAACGCCGTTATAATTGCGAATTCAAAGATACTCGCTGGCTACAAAAAACTGCGTAATGGCTAAAAACTAAAATGAAGTTATTTGGTTTTTTTCTGAAATGGTTTGTAGTTATTGATTATAATGACAAATGGTGGTATGTTTTTAAACGTTTTGGCGTAAAATTTATTACGTCACAGGCGTTCTTGAATAATGTTTCATCTCGACAAAGTGCTGAATCATTTGTTGGGGCAAGTGGTCCGAAGGGGTATGGGGCAACTGGTCCACCTGCAAAAACGTTATCAAAATTGTAAAATTAATTTTGAAAATCAGTTGTTAGTGTCAGTAAAACATGACTCGGTATTGAAATGTGAATAGAATATAAAATATTTCACATTCTTTCTAGTTCTTAGACATTTTGGGGTATTTTGGGTCTAATACTACTATTTCTGCTTTGAATGATTACAATATACGAACTTGCTCTAGAATGGTTTAAAACCTCGGTAATTAACCGTTTGGTTATCATTACAGATATGTGTAGGCCTATATGTAATTGCCGTTGTATCAAATTATCCACTCCACTTATAACATCATCTCATTCTCAACCTACAATAGTGGGCATGTTAAAACTATCATTATAATTATAGGTGTTGGATATCAAGTATGACAATTGATTATAGATATTTTTTACAGGATGGTGTCAACAAAATCCCTGATAGCACAAAATCATACATATATTCTGCAAATTAACATAGTCATTGCAAATTCAATTTCTGTTTGCATTTACATTAAGGGGGGACTTAAGGAAGTTTTTTGTTGAATTTTGTTAGTGCTGTAATTATTGAACTATGACTCAAATGTATATAAAAGTATACTTTTGTGGAAAGGAAATGGATCAGAGATTCCAAATTTAGCATCAATTTTGACCAAAAATGTTGATTTTTTTTAGAAAAAAGTGTAAAAAAAAGAAATCCATTTTTTTTCGTGTTTTTTGGCACTTTTTGGTAAAGTGTCTTTACATCATCATCAAGTGATTTGGCCATTTTTTACTCAAAATTATTTTTGTTAGCTTTGTTCAAAAAAATGTGGGTCCAAAAAGTGAATTTTGTGACTTTCGCAAAAAATCCACTTTTTTGGTCAAAATTGACACCACCAAATTTGGATTCTCTGATCCATTTCCTTTCCAAAAATGTATACTTTTATAGGCATTTGATTAATAGTTCAATAATTACAGCACTCACAAAATTCCAAAAATCAAATCAAAAACTTCCTTAAGTCCCACCCCCCCCCCCCCCCCCCCCCCCCCCCCTTAAGACTATTTCTTTCACATCAAAATCTTCTTCCAATTTTCCTTGAAGTAAACTTTTGAAACCTAAACAAAAACTTGACATACAAACACATGTGATTATTGTACGGATGGTGTTCTAATCACAGTGTTCACTTATTCACTTTACTCATCATGCGCACCCGTAACACAAGGTTATCGTTCCCGTAGTATTCGTTGTTCTGATCAATTCAATGCACGTCCTTCAACATGTTCAAGTGTTACTGTTAGTTCGTATAATGACCTGTGCATTTGGCGGGTTATTTAAACGAGTATCCATTAAACGTGTTTGTTGGTCACAGATATATGTGCTGTTGGACTTTTTAATTCTGAAACAGAGTTTAGTTCCCGCAAATATGGCCGACAAAAACATGGCCTCAATACATACCGTTAGATTGATGAGAACCATCGGCATGAGAAATAGGAAAGCGACGACTAAGATATTAGCGATTTCTGTAAACGGTTCCAACGACTCGCCTGTGTCTAGTAGGTCACTTTTGTTGATCTCACCCAATGTCATTACAAATGTTGTGATGAATGATGCCCATTCGGTACGAAAGGAGTCCTGTGTTTATCAAAATTGTACTCGCATTAATTATCTTTGTAGCTCATTGTTGTATATAATTAAAATGTCTAAAAACCACCTCATTCTCGAGTCATATAGTGTCAAAATATCAGATTTTGAATGTGAGTGGTCAATTTTCAATAAATTGTCTACATATATTTATTAGCACGCACAAACGAATAGTGTGATAAAGTCTATTTGAGAATTTGAGATTTGAAAAATTTGCCTGATTTTGAAGATTAAAAGAATAAAACAATTTAGAAATACATACAGAAAAGCTATCATGAGGACCCTGATCAATGACGACGACATGAGACCCTCTTAAATGTACGCGTTATATTGTGTACTTTCTCATATAAAATAAAAAGTGTGAATGAAATAAACGAAGAGAGGTTTTATCAAGACTCGAACCCGTTTACAACAATTAACGCGATCCGAGCTGAGACAAAGTTGATCTTGTAATCAAACACTGGAAAAAGGTCAGTGTATACAATAACGTCAATTACCACCTAAATATGTATGATAAGATATGAAAGCTCAAAGATTAAAGCTTGATTACAATAAGAAATGGCACCGGTATGAGTAGACCACTTCTCTCTTATCGGACCGTAACATTGGGCTATTCTCGTTGAAATATAAAAACACAACCCATTACCATAATCGTCCACACATGTATATTAGTATTTCAAATGGAGACACACCAGCGTAGGAACCCCGATTGGTGTTCAAACTTCCTGAGGGGAAAGATAAAACTAATCTCTTCCATAGAGGGTGTATGGTTTACAATTGGAATAGCTATTATCAAGTATGTGACCTGCTCCCACAAAATCGACGTAAAGTCGTGGCGAAGATGTTGTTGAATTGAGCAAGGATAGCAGGTTATTGATTTTTGCTGTTTGTTGTTAGTATGGACCAAGATCTTATATATATTATAGCGGGATTATAAAATAAATAGCCAGGCATGGCTGGCACTTATCAAACTGCGTAATACATTTCACGGACATAAATTATGCTAATGAGCTAATTCGTGAAGGGCGCCGCTCATTAAATGACGTCACTCGCATCATCGGGGTTTTCCCGATGTCAGCGGGAAATTCCCAAATCGATTCACTGGTAAATGACTTCGTACATTGTACTGCTGCGCAGAAGATTTTGCTAACCAATGATTGCCCTCGTGTCAGTTTTTCTGTATTGGCGCGAATCGATATATCAACATACTTTTTACCGGATCAAAATTGGTCAAGCCAGTCGAGAGTAACAGAATTTTCAAAAAATCTTCTTCCGATATTTTTGGAACGCCAAATGTGTAAGTTTAAAATTCTAGGTCGAGTAAAATGATGTGCTTATTTGTTGTCTGTGAGCTTTTGTGAAATTTTCCCGAATTGGAGTATTTTTTTAATTGAAAATAGACAGTTCAAATTAAAGGTGGTTCCAAATTCAACAGACAGCACATGTATTTAGGTACACAGCAACAGCAATATTCAGGCACCATTTGAGAAAAAACGGTGCCCGGCTATGCAAGGGAGTGTACGGGGAAGTGCTCGGGCGTGTAGCGGGGATGAACATGTACACAAAAATCGCATCTGCGCATGCTCCTCCTGTCGCGATCAAAATCCAACACATAAGCAATGGGCGAGTTTTATAAGTGGCTGGTAACACTCTTAAAAATAACAATACATACTGCTATTTTAGAATTCCCCTTTATTAGAAGGGACCATGGGTCCATACCAACAACAATTTAAACGGCAAATCAATAATATGCTATGCTGCCTCAATTCAGCAACATCTTCGCCACGACTTTACGCCGATTTTGTGAGAGCAGGTCACATATTTTGCTTCTACATCTAGCTACAACAATCAAATAAGTTCACCTATGATCTTTCAATTTTAACTGTTGAATACTGCGTACGACATTGCAAGATGTGTTGACCAAAAGACGTATATCAGTCAATTCTTGGCAAACAAGTGGCATTACTAAAGATTTTGAACTCTTGAAATCTTGATTAAATGTGTCCACTCTCTTAAATAAATCATCCATCAAGAAAAAGCATGCGTGGAGGACGGAGTACCATACCAATTTGCATCAATACCAGTTTAACGGGTGATTGTTATTATATACTCTATGAATTAGCATGTTTGGAAGGTGATTCGAACTAATGCTTTTCTAGTTCCAGGTTCTAAACGAGCCTGTTCTTTTCAGCCCGTTCATAGATAGAGCAGTGGTTCTCTCAGGGGTGCAACCGGTGGGTGCGCGTGGGCAAAATCGATGGTTAAAGAGCTATGGGTCACTGTCAGAAGCAGAAAGAGAAACATATGAAGAAACAATGTAGTAGCAATTGTACAAGGTCTATAGATAATGTATAGTACTCACGTTTGTGCCTTGGAAGCATATGAATAAAGCAAGAGCAAATCCAACTATGAAGAACATGTAGACGGACATGGCCTGCAAGAAAACATCGGACCCGCCGTAATCATATTGCATTTCAAGTTTTAAAACCACACATCGGAAGTGGGGCAAACTATACATTTTTAGAATCCTCGTGCTCAGACAAACAATTTGGTATACTTCTCAGCTTAATTGAAGCAATTTGAATTTTTGATCCCCCAGTATGATGGCCATATTGGAATTGGCCAATATAGCAGTCCCAAAAGGCTTACATTTTGGCATTCATCAAAAATCAAAAGAGTATGGTATGAGCAACATATGGGCCAAATTTAGTGCTTTTAGAAGAATGTGAACCAAATATCCCTTAGCCTCCCAACTAATACAAATATTACTATATTTGTGTGAAGGAACAAATAGCACATAGGCCTAAGGCATGTGTTCTAGACGTGAAACTGGTATAAATAAAGTGAAAATGAGATATCAATCAATCAATTTAAATCGAACTATATGACATTTAAGTTAAGGCCGAATAAACAAAACATAGAAGGCAAACAATATACGCAGTATAGGTATTACCTTTATCAATGACTTCACAGTGGTGAAGAACATGGTCACGTACAATCCGAAGAAATCAAATCTATTGTGGAGAATAAGATAAAACAGTTATATATACATTAATTCTTTGTAGTTTTGTATGCGCACTGAGCGTTTCTTGCGGATTTGAGTGTTTATATTTTTATCAGTTATTATTAATGGTATGAATTTAGATTTATGGTAATATTTATAAAACATTCAATCATAGTTAACCTAATTACCGTTATGACATTCATTATGGAAAGTGTCAAATGTTGTGAATTTATTTTCAGAATTTCATTACTTGGACGGGTGTTCGACGACCACTTATAACAATTTTGACAACCATTTTTGAAAAGGCAAAATTCGCACTAGTTTGTTTGACGCATACATACGTATTGCTATACACATTTTGTTTGACTAAGTAGAAATCGTTTACTGATTTTCCCCTCTATAGTTAACCCTCCTTGTAGGGCCACTAAAACCAGCCCATCCAGGGAACTGCTATACTAAGATAGAATATAGAAACACTGAGTCAGCCATTCTCCTAGCTGAGTCAAAAGTACTTCACGGGGCGGTTCTCGGGTTGATAGCGGTTCTCGGATTGGGAGCAGTTTTCTAGGCTTAGTTAGATAGAGTAGTCCTAAGGTAGAACTATCTATAGTCAGAAGAAAGATGTGTATACGTAATGCGCTCGCTCAGAACTATTTATTCCCACAGGTCATTTTTTTTAGAACCGATACACATCAGTGTCGATATAAAACGTAACATTCCCATGAGCTGATTTTAGATCGGTAAAACGCACCTGTTTAGAACAAAAATGTGGTACAACGCACCTTTTTAGAACAAAAATGTGGTACACCGCACCTGTTTACGCTTGTAGCACACAAACTTGTTACAACGCACCTGTTTGCGCTCGTAGAACAAAAATGTGGTACAATGTACCTATTTACGCTCGTAGAACAGAAAGGTGGTATAATGTACCTGTTTACGCTCGTAGAACACAAATGTGGTACAACGCACCTGTTCAGAACAGAAATGTGGTACAACGCACCTATTTAAGCTCGTAGAACAGAAAGGTAGTGCAACGCACCTGTTTATGCTCGTAGAATAAAAATGTGGTACAACGCACCTGTTTAGAACATGTGGTACAACGCACATGTTCAGAACAAAAATGTGGTACAACGCACCTGTTTAGAACAGAAATGTGGTACAACGCACCTGTTTAGAACAAAAATGAAGTTCATCCAGGTGACAAACACACTGATTACCCCCGCCTGCCATTGTAGGTCACACGGTGGATAGAATGGCGGGTACACAAAGATAAATGTAGGGATGATCATAGTCCAATGAAGGTAATTCTCTAGCTTCCGTAAGTAGAATATCCTCTGTGAACATATAATGATAAACATGGCATCATACCGTAATGTAGAATATCCTCTGAGAACATGTAATATAACATAATGAAGATAAACATAGCATCATACCATATCCTCTGTGAACAAGTAACACAACGCATGATGATAACATAGCATCATACCATAATGTTATACAGCGTGTCCCAAAAACTGGAAAGCTGCTTCAGTGTCGCAGTGTCATTGTATGCGTGACGTTTGCGTATGCCAAAATCTCGCGCTTACGCTTGGATTAATATTGCGTGCGGATAGATAAAAACCGAATATTTCTCGCCATGGGAACTGATTGAACTATAGGCATGTTTATACTTATTTCAATGCGTTTCTAATGGTGATTCCAAATATGTTAATGAAATTCAATAATGTTGACTTTTAAACACTTTTGTGACACTTTGGAATGTCGTCTGCATACGCCTGCCGCGTGGAAAGTGTTAAGTGTCCCTCGGACTAGGACATGATATCTAGTAATTTTAATAGACAGGTTTTAGAGTGCAGACCACTTACATGTCTTATCAAAGATATGAATTCGGAGACGCCTTTCATCAGGATAAACCAGAGGATGAAGAGCTGGATTCCAATGGAAAATTCGTCTGTGAGCTTTATATGGTATACTGTGGCATTTTCGGTTTTCTGAAACGAAAGACGATTAGATGATGTCACGTATGGTATCATTTTTTTACCGAATGGGACGCTCTCTGTTGTTTCACTTCAGGCATAATTATAGTATAGTTGATAATAAATTGCTGTGACACAAAAATCTAGTTAGAAAATAATACATGAACTAGACTATACTATAAAAACCATTGCCAACCAGATTGTGTGTTTCGTCTCAGACTAACAGAGGGCATTCCAAGGTCAACAAATATAACATCGTCTATAAAAATGAAGAACTTTATTAAAATGTCAGCTATGATCATTATACTCTCTTTATCGCAATCTTAGGCCCAAAAAAAAAGTTGACTTGCCCTTTTAGAACCAGTCTGGGTCGGACGGTCGGATTTGTTAAAAAAAAAAATTAACAATTTTACAGGGAGATATTACACAAAAACACATTTTATAGAATTTTTTTGTTGATTTCTTTTTGTTGATTTTTGTTGATTTTTGTTTTGAATTTTTTATGATTTTTAAACAAGCTATTGTGTGCTTCTTTTTTTTGATTTCTTTTTGTTGATTTTTGTTGATTTTTGTTTTGAATTTTTTATGATTTTTAAACAAGCTGTTGTGTGCTTCTTTCAATTTAAAAAAACAACAAAACTAGATTTCCGAAAATTCGGGTCGGTCGGAAAGGGCAAGTCAACTTTTTTTTTTTGGCCTTAGGAGTAAAGCATGTTCATTTGGTGACAGATAAGATAAAGTTTTTTAAGATGGAGAAATCTCAACTTTGAAATATTTCCAAACGACCTGGCTGGTCAGAGTGGACTTTTAAGTCAAAATGGCAAACGAATGCCACAACATGTAGACGCAAACTCCTAGAGCAACTCATGATAATGGCGATAGAGGGCTACATGTAGCCCGAAGATAGTGAAGTGTTACGGTACATAGTATAGTCATGATAGTGATAATTTATGTTTATAAAGGGGAATGCTATGATGAGACATGTTTTTCATCTGGCGTCATCATCTGTATACACATAAAGTTACATTCACTGATGGGGTGGGGTGGGAGAGAGGGGGAAAATGATGTATAACTACAGTGTGCACAAAAATATGAAGCCAATCAGGTAACTTTGCATCATAATTCAAATTTGAAAGAATGTATTTAAAATTAGGCTTCCTGGATTTGTAGCCCTCTGTATGCTTAATGGGCCCCTCACATGTACCCGTGTGAGCTGGGCGGCCCCTTACCGTGTGAAAAATGAGTGCGGACGGCGGCACACGCGGTGGGCCGTTTTCAATCCGTTGAACTTTAGACTTTGCCGGCCACCGGAGTTTTGAGCATGTTCAAAACTCCTGGCGGGAGAGTAAAAGCGGCGGCGAACGATGAGAGCCCGGCATGAGGACGGTATTATAAGGACGTCGCACCCGTTTCACACTCGTTTCGCACCCGTTCGCATGGCGGTGATGGGCGGTGGTGGACGTCTTCCATCTCAGCTACGGGCTGGTTAACAACCTGGTTAACCGTTCGCGGAACGAACTCTCAGCAGGCATGATAGATTTTGGACGTACGAATTTCGGAATGCAAATGAAGCGGCGAGCTTGAGCGCTCAGCTTGAAAAGGGCGGTTTGTTGATGTAATCAAGAAGTTTCGGCCTGTACCTAGGCGTTCAGACCAGCTAGGAATCGGTATGGAGGTGCTATGCACACGGTGAGGACACGGGGAGAACGGTAAGCTATGAACTGTATGAGGCCGGTGAGCCCGGTACCAGGCCGGTGAGAACCCGGTACAGACCCGGTGTAGAGCGATGTGGACCGATGACCCGGTGAGGAGGTGTTATGGTTGCACACCACCAAATACATCTCCCATAGGTTTACACGTGGAATGCACAATTTTAAAATGGATATTTCTCGACGTTATAAGAAACTGGTATCTTGAAATTTTGTTTCAACTTGAAGATGAAAGCCATGACTACTAACTCAACAACTCATATATGGGGGGTAACCGGCATTTTTTTGAGCTAGAGCTTTTTCAAAAAGTACGAGTTGGGTTTTCCTGGTCACACGCAATTGTTGATTTAGATGACTGCGTCAGCTACCGCAAATGACCTGCACACAAATGTCTCTGTTAAAATATTAACAAAATTATCATTGTATTAATTTTTTTGGACCTGAAGAACGCTGACGTGTCTGTCAAAATTCACACTATATTAATTTCGCCATAACATGTAATAAAAACCCTAATTTTAAACCGTAATTTACAATAGGTCTCCCGTTTCGGCATAGAAACGGGCCGGTTTTGGACTATTGCCTCAAAGGGGGCTGGACCAGACGTGATTTAGTGTTGTGAAACCTTATGCACCCGGTGAGAATAGTAAGCTAGCCACGTATGAGGACAATGAACCCGGTACCAGGCCGGTGAGGACCCGGCATAGACCCGGTATATAACGGTATGAACCCGATGACCACCAAATGAAAAATGCGCCCGTTGACATTTTTTACTGATTGTTTGGACTCTGTTGTTTTTCTATTCACCACCGCCCTGCGAACGAGTGCGAAACGGGTCCGCCGTCTTTATACCGTCCTCAAACCGGGCTCTCACCGTTCGCCGCCGCTTTTACTCACCCGACAGGAGTTTTGAGCATGCTCAAAATTCCTGCCGGGTGCGGATGGCCGGCAATGTCCCCGGCAACGTGTTCAACGGATGGGAAACGGCCCACCGCGTGTCCTCACCGTGTGCCGCCGGTCTGCACCAATTTTTCACACCGGCCAGCTCACACGAATACATGTAACTAATACAGAGTTCCCAGAATGTGAGTGAAGCGGCGAGCTTGAGCACTCGGCCAGGGATTCTATTAATTTTGGGATAGGAAAGTCCTTTACCGACGTACGTAGCAAAAACGGTACCTTTTGCATATTTAATTAGGGTAATCGTCCGGAATGCGTCCGTGACCGGTGTTCGCATGTTTGACGTAATTTTTTGGTCAGCACAGAATTGGTGGCGCTATTCTCGCGGTAGATTTACACAGACGACGGTGGCCACGCGAAACCTATGTTTTGAATTCGTATTGGAATAACACGTAATCGCGAATGTTAATCTTATCATTTTGACCCGTCATTTGGAAAAATTCGTCATAATTAGACAAACTTGTTTGAAATATGAATTTTTTAAAAGTTGTTCTTGTTGTAAAATTGTACGTTGTGTTTATTTGTGTTTAACTTTTATTTGTAACAGTTATAATCGGTCGTTGCTCATTATTCGGCTACTATTTGAGACTATTAGTAATCTGAGTTTGCAATAACAATTTACTTCCAATGTGTTATACATGTGCATCCCCATGTCAAATTGTGCTACCCGTAGACACTGTCACAGTCAATGCATGTGCCCCCCCCCCTAAGAAAAGTTGTGCTACCCGATAGAAATATGAATTTTAAATGATATTTTTTTAAAGTTATTCTTGTTATAAAATTGTACGTTGTGTTTATTTGTGTTTAACTTTATTTTTAACAGTTATAATCGGTCGTTGATCATTATTCGGCTACTATTTGAGACTTAGTAATCTGAGATTGCATTAACACTTTACTTCCAATGTGTTATACATGTGCATCCCCATGTCAAATTGTGCTACCCCTAGACACTGTCACAGTCAATATATGTGCTGATCTGACAAGATCAGCATTTAACGTAGACAGTGTCCCCCTGCAGTATGTGTGATACATAACGCGAACCATATTCACATAGAGGGCGTTTTAAGAAGAAAAAAATCAATAAATAGGGATGGTATTGTTTTAATCAAGTTTTGCTTCTTTTTTGTGAGTAGAAACAATAATAATGGTAATATTTAATGTTCGTCTTGAATTCTGAAGTAACTTAATTAAAATAAAGAAATGTCAACACCACTAAGTGTGCCCCTTTAACATTATACTTCAAATGGTTTATACATGTGCATCCCCTTTTCAAACTGTGCCCCCCCCCCCCCCCCCCCCCCCCATTGCCACTGTCTCAGTCAATGTATGTGCTCCCCCTCAGAAAGTTGTGCTTCCCGATAGAATTGTGTATTTCGAGTGATATTTTTTAAAAAGTTGTCATTGTTGTGAAATTGTAAGTTGTGTTTTTTTATTTTTAACATTATTTTTAACAGTTATAATCGGTTGTTCACGTGCACATTAAAAAACACTTCTTATCGAAATACACTTATCCATACGGACACGTATCAAAACACTAGTACGTTCGCGATCGCATACAAACTCACTCGCGCGTACGCATGGGCATCTAAAACACTTGTGCCTACGCATTTGCAGCAATTCATGATTGTGCGTACCCATGCGCATCAAAAACACTTAAGCGTACGCGTTCGCATCGAACTACACTTATGCATACGTACACGCATCAATACAACAGTATGTTCGCGTCGCATCAAAAACATGTGTGTGTACGCTTGCGCATTGAAAAACATTAATTCATACGCGTTTGCCACAATTAACGATTGTGCGTTCGCCTGCGAATCATCAAACACTTGTGCGTATAACAAAAACATCTAATTTCGTGAACATGAAATATAATTGCTAGGAAAAGTAAAATAAACACTTGAGAAAAAAAAATACTGAAAGATAAATTAATTGTTGGCAAACAATTTAATAAGTTGTAACAGATAAATTGAATAAATGCCGTGTTTTAATCCTGCAAAAACTAATATAAACGCAATTTTAATTACAATTGCTTATGTGTGTAGTCCCGGGAATGTACCATTGTATATAAGGAACGCTTAGTGCTCACAGTATCTTGTTATGCATTAGAGATTGACTGGGCGTGTCCTCACAGGCACTCGAGTGAATCGGTGACTGTATAGCGGTGACCTCGCTGGTCTGAAAATGCTATATTGTAAAGCATTGTTATATGTATTGTCATAATCGGATGTGGGCAAATAACGGAATTGAATGCAGTACTCTACTAATACTAGTATAAACATGTTACACTTTATAACAATGCCTTTTGTGCACCTCTACCGTCACTTTAAACCATGGACAACGCGTCATGTTTCACCCAAATCCTCTTATTGATCTATAACTCTTACTATAAATTCAAAATTAAATTTAACTCCAACTATAATACCAACTATAACTTCAACAACAACTATAACTCAACTACTTTATAACTCTAACTCTAACTATAACTCCAACTCTAACTCTAACTACAACTATAACTACTACTACATCTACAACTCAAAAAATGCATCTTAAGGGGGCTGTTAACCCCCAAAACGTGAAATTTATCAAGCGCAGTAATTGTTATTATTAATGTGATGTGTATAAAAGTATACATTTGTGGAAGGGAAATACGTCGGTGAATCCATTTTGGTATCAAATATTTATAAAAATGATGATTTTTTAATTTTATTTGCTCAAAATTTGCTGCAAACATAGCAAAATCAGTTTTTGGTCCAAAATGCTAAAATTGCAGCCAAAATCATCAAAAGACACTTGAGGAAGTGTATTGCACATCCGTAATGGTAGACAGAGTGGTGCCGGAGAGGGGTTGCCCACGACTATTCCCATCTGTGCGAAAGGAGATCAGAATTTGGTCTCTTTTTCGCACGCTTGTTTCTGCAACAGCATTTGCGTAATGAGTTGCACAGAATCAACAACTTCTTCTATTTATATTATCTATGATTAAGTTGACAAATAAAACAACCGGGGAAGAAATATAGATACCGTAGTTGATAATAGATAATATATATAGATAATTCTGGTGTTTTTCGTGTCGAATTCTTCAAGAAACAGGCATAATTGACTACCGCAACGCAAAGGTAAATTTAAGCAGAAATAAGCTTACTTTACGCTACCACATTCAAGTTAATAAATACGCTTGAAAACGTCATTAATGACAATTAAATAAACAATAACATTGATTAAACGTTAACAGCGTCACGCACTTCTCCGGGAATGTTTTTTTAACTTAAATCTGTTTAGTTTTTAAAATTTTGACCACTTTTTGGTCAAAATTTAAAAAAACCAAAAACTTGTATGTATAAAAAAGGAGAATCCATTTGTGGTCAACATCAAAAAATATAAGCTTTTCTGATACCAAAAATGGATTCTCCTACTCATTTCTTTTCCAAAAATGTATACTTGCGTTTGGATTAAATGAATAATAAGTTACGGCAGTTTAACTGAGGCTATTCCCGAAACTTAAATGACCGCTCTAGTCATTAAATGATCACTTGGGGTCATTACACTATCATTTTGAATCATCCAATGGTCACTCAAGGTCATTGCAATATCACTTAGGGTAAATTGAAGTCACTTGTGGTCATGATTGAATAATCACCTACATGTAGAGGTATTAAATGATCAATTTAGTCATTAAATTCTTTGGGTTATTAAACCATCACTTAGGGTCATAATTATCGTGGGTAATTAAATGACCACTTGGGTCTTATGCATGGAAGGTCATATTTTGTCATAAATGTTGATGAACAGTTGAACTATCCTGTTGTCCTAATCGAATGATTTCGGTTTTCAATCCAAATTTAAGCAGTGAACCAAAAACAAAATATAGACTGCTATACAAACAAGTGTAGGATACTCAAATTGATGCCTGGTTGGTATATTTTAGGTTTTTCAAGATGGCTGGCAGTCTTAGATTAAGAGGTCATATCACCCCTAAGCATCAAAAAGACTCCTCCATTGGACTTGTACAACTAGAATTAATGGACAATTACACCTGATTCATCCTCATCTGTTGCAAGAGATATAACAATTTTTCAAGATAGCCGACAGCAGTTTAATATCTTGGATTTATGAGTCATCTGACCGCTAAAAACTCTACAATATCCATTTTCCGTTTGGATTTGTAATGCCATAATCAATGGAAAACGATACCTCATTCATAATTCTAGCTCACCTGGTGCCAGAGATATAACATTTCATGTTTTTCAAGATCGCCGACAGCAGGTATCTTGGATTAGGAGTCATTTGACCCCTAAAACTCTACAATAATCATTCCATTGGATGTGTAATGCCGAAAATAGTGGAGAATGACACCTCATTCATCATTCTAGCTTATCAAGTCCCGTATGAAGTGCCAGAGATAGAACATTATATATTTGTAAAAATGGCCGATGGCAGCCATTTTATGGCCATACCAGGGTTGTGAATTTTCCACCCAATGCCGGTTTGAAGCTATATGTATCTTTTACTCAAATCAACATTCAAATTCTCTTCTACAGCAATTGTATACAGGTCTGTAGGGCTGGGCCTAGACTACAAGTGCAATGGTTTATATTACCTTGAATTTGATATCATGTAGCATAATAAGATATATAATTTAAAACTTTCGAATCAATTGTAAATCTAACAAAAGCAAATGAGTTCATGCATTAAACATGTTGTAACGCATACGAGAAAAAGAGAGCTGTAAAACAGGTACAACGGTCAACCCATATTGAAATTAGGCATAGGACTCAAATACAGTACACATACCCTACGTTACCATTACATAACAATGAAAAATACAGAAACAATGGCAATTTTCGACCAATGTTCGCCCTTTGGAAAAAGAATGTATACAATTATAGTATGAGCGAAATGTTCCAAATTTACCTGATATAATTCTACCTCCTCGAGCCAGCTTCCTTGCATCTGTGTCTCATTATCCATGTCAACTACAGGACATCCAATCTCATCATGGGCAATAACGCTGTTCTTTATCGGCAGTTTTTTATGTAGATACACACTGACCAAAATCACAAATATCAGATAAAAGAGGAAATCCACGTAATTGAAGTACCTTGCGAAGCGGTTCCTATATTTGTTAACAACAAAAGCAAAGGATGAATTAGCATTTCCTTTTCTACCCCTGCTGTGTATTGGAAATGCGACTTTTGAAAATGGGATATTTTCCTTTAAATGGTGCTAATCATGGTTTATCTTTGTTGTTAGGGGGCAAAGTTGGTATCAAATTATGCCTAAAAGATTCATCTAAATGCCTATCTAGCCTGTTTGGTCAAAAACAAATTGAAAGTCACTCAAAATGACATAAACAAAGTGGTATACTTTCTTTTGTTGAACCCTTTATATTCAAACTGCAGTACCCACCTACATGTGTCTGTGCAGACTATGGAAGAAGGACTTTGCGTTTATGCCTTTAAACGTTGCACTACTTTACTTTGCTTAGGAGTAAATTAAGCTGGCATCCAGGTTGAAATTATTAATAGGCTGAAATTATGATTAGAACAATCTGTTCTATCAGCTGATATGCCTGAATACCCAAATTCTTTCTGTATGCCTTTCCTCATAATAGGGGTCATGTGAATGAATGCGACCAGGAATAACTCAAGCAGCGAGTCGTCGTATACTCACCATTTTTTCGAGAGACACGTTTGCACCAATCTGTGACCTAACAGCTTCTCTCGCTTGAACTGTACCATTGTCTTGAAATAAAAAGGTCAAATAAAAGTATAAGTTTAAAAAAAACCACACACACACACATTGCAAATTGTAGAATATAATTATATGCTTCATTTTAGCTTCACTTTTGTGCGCAAAATGTGATAACTGTATGTTTAAAACCCTTTCTACGTGGCTATTAGTATTAGTGCGTGTTCTCACTGTACAAATGTGGACTCATACCTAGGTGCGAGTCGACATGCATAATATATTATGTTGCGTTTTTATTGTGCGATAAAAAAAAAAAATCAAAATACCGATGTGGTGTCGAGTCCACTTGGCCCGGATGTTACTTGTTTACACTTTAATCGAGTGCGCCGTGCGTACTTACTGCGTAAACTACCACGCGTGCATGAGATTTGGCGCGTGAAATTGCATTTTGAAGCGCGCGACTGACGGCGGCGCAGTCTGACGCAGCGCAATATGCTTGTTATTGTGGAACAAGTGGTACGAGTCTACCTACGATAATAGACCATTTCAAATCCGAAAATATACGATCGGTTCCGAATGTTTCCGATTAGCCGAGTGTTTGACACTCGTTCCATGACCTGTCAGCTCCTGACAGGTCATGGCCATGTGCCGGAGAAAAACAACGTGTTTTTCACCCGTCTGCCAGTGTGGTAGATTGCGCTGGTGTTGGTGATAGATTGTATCCCTCACAAAGTTGACGTTGCGGCATTTCAGTTACAAAAACGAGTGAGATGAAAGAGATTTGGGGTAATATTTTCACTTTTACCGTCTGCTCGATACATTTGGAATTTGTCCGTCAGCGCCTTTGTTGATAAAAAAACAAAATAGTCTCGTTCCACGTTTTACTTCTCATGTGTGCACGCGTGTATGTAAACATAGGCGGACAATCAACTAGGGCAATGCTGTGAATGCGATCAACTGTTGCGAAGAACGCGCAACGCACCTACTCCATGTGACCTGTTTTTCCGAAGATTTCCGATCTCAATTTGAAATGGTCTATGGAAACGCGTTCTCATTAGCTGATTTGGTATAGGTCCTAGGTGCGAGACTACCTCATTGTGGTGGTGGTCTCAATACTACATCCTAGATGTAGGGTCGAGCTCACTTACGCTCGTAAGTGGACTCGATGTATTATCGAGTCCACGTCCTGGTATCAAACATGCGCAGTGGGAACGCACCCTTATTTTTACCATCATTCAAAACAGAAGCCTTTCCCAACTTTCAAAGGCTATCTCAAGAATTACTGAACTAATTTTAATTAAGTTTTGAAACATTTTGTGAACATCTGAAACTGTTGTCTGCAGACGACCGCCGCGTGGAAAATGTTAAGCTTCCGTCTTTATTATTGCCGTTGTGTAATGGAATATTTAAGGAACCAAAATAGCGAGCATGTAACATACATGCGTGTCATCAATCCATCTTAAAACGCTGGAGAGGAGGATATTTGGCCGAAATTACAGAAGAAGGGGATGAAAAGAATATAAAATGGTTCGCTTCAATCCAATACGTACAGAGAACATGCTCTTTCTGACTAATGAATTCTTTTGATTAGTGGTTACTCGTAAAATGATGCACATATCAGGCAGTAAATCTGGCAGTAGCAGAGGTATATCGTCTCCTTCCGTAAATCAGTTTTGACAACATTACCAGATCAGTGGACAGTATAATCATGATAATACTGGATATTAGTCTAGCGCCAATCGCAGTGGTTAGGTAGGCATTTATTGTCTCTATCCTTGTTACACGCGACAAGCTATTTGGATAAAGCTTGATTAGACAATGTTAGGCTATAACCGGATAACCATAAAAGTATGCATAGTGTTTTATGGCTGCCATTACACTTAATATGATCAAAGAACGTGCTCTGTCTGTCTAATGCAAGCATGATTCCTTGATTAGTGGGTACTCGTAAAATGACAAATAATAGCGCTTACTTCAACATCCCTCCAATCAGCCTTTATTGTAGTAGGGCCCTATTCATTACTGTTACATACCTGTATTGACTTGGATTAGTGCCCGGGATTAGTGCAGCCAAAAGAAGTGCGTAGCGTATAATGTAAAAAAGTAAAACATCCGCATTTTTTCTACCCCCTAGCGTAAATAGTGATCGCTCCCTTATCCATGTAATGAATTAGCAGCCATCTGTTTCATGTCAATTGCAGCTAAATTATACAACAAGATCCTGCTCAACAGAATGAGAGATCATGTCGACCCCCATCTTGAGGACTAACCAGACTGGATTTCGCCCTGGCAGAAGCTGTGCTCAGCAAATCCACATCCTAAAGACCAGTAGCAGCTATCTCTCACAGTCACTTTCATAGACTTCAAGAAAGCCTTCGACTCCATAAACAGGAAAGTTATGTTTGCAGTACTGCGACATTTCGGAATCCCAACAGATTTTAAGTCGACGCTATAGGTGTACTGTACAACAAGTGCTGTGATGGTCCTGATCCTTTTTCTGTCTCCACTGGAGTGCTACAGGGTGACGTTCTGGCTCCATTCGTATTTGTGATATTGGTAGACTAGCTATTGAAGATGGCCACATCTGATCTTGACTCAGGGGAGTAGTGACTAATTCACGTCGTTCGAGGCGTCATCCTGCCGTTGTTCCCAACGACCTAGACTTTGCTGATTACATTGCCTTACTCGAGACAACAATTCCACGAGCCCAACCGCAGCTGAGAGTAACTGCTGCCGCAGCAAAAGACCTTGGCCGCTTCATTAGTGTATCTAAAACGGAGTACATGACTACCAACTGCAATCCTCACCCAACACTTTAAGTCTATGGGGATACCATTAACCGATTTCAGGTATCTTGGCTCTATGATGGCTTTGGGTGCAAGTGATCTTACAAGACGCAAGGCATTAGCATGGTGCGCAATCTGTTAGAATGCCTCTGAAGGAGCCCTCGAATAAGTATCACAACAAAGATGAAATTATTCAATAACACCTGTGTGACATACCTTACTGTATGGATGTGAATCCTGGGTGATATCTCGAGATATGGAATGCAAAATAAATGCCTTTGCTACCTCTGGCTATCAAACGCATGGATCATGTCCCAAACACCACAATTAATGACATTACCAAGTCAGATCCTTTTATCCACCGTGTACAGCGCCGCCAGCTTGGCCATATACTCCGTCTCCCTGATGAAGAAAGAGCCTGCTAAAAAGTATGCCACCTACGCACCAACACATGGCCGAAGGAGACCTGGTCATCATTGCACAACATATCTGACATATATACAACGCTTACTAGGCATACTAGGGGACAATGAAGGCATGATTGAAGATCGACAGATTGTCACTCTTGCTCAAGACCGTCGTG
The DNA here is from genome assembly GCA_035610835.1 of Ophiura sarsii. NCBI lineage: Eukaryota > Metazoa > Echinodermata > Ophiuroidea > Amphilepidida > Ophiuridae > Ophiura > Ophiura sarsii. The sequence goes on along the minus strand of CM069451.1, from coordinate 33,650,200 downwards.
CATGGAAGAAACTTGTGGTCGCCTGATCTGCAGTTGAAGGATGATGTTTCATGATATTTATTTGATAGTACAATTCATGCTATGAAATGTGCGTCATGCACCAACTCTATTGAATATAGAATAGGCCGGGTGCGAGTTTCTTCTGTTATCCCTTCTGCCTGGCTATATGGATAACCTCTATTGCTGGGCATTGTCTTTCTATTATGGACGTTTTGTCTTTAAAACCCTAAACATTGTACCCGACCACGTACTTGATAAACACTTAAATTTCAATAATACATGGGAACTCAGTTTAACGGAGCTATAACGCGTTTGCAATCTTTTTATTTGCCAATAGTCACGTTCAGGTTCGGTTACCAATACCTGATACTTTTCATTATTGTTTCGATTATGTAAATAAATACAATTTTGATCATCGTCTATGTTTTGATATAACATCTGATCAATGGCAGTTGTCAATATGCCAACCCGCAATCTTTAGAATTCCCTTATGAAAGACATGTTTTACATAATAATCGTGTTACTTACTTCCATAGCACAGTATCTGATACCGTTTTTGTCGTATGAAATATCATCCGGTCCTGGGTCTATGTATCTGTAGTCATACGCCACCTGTTGCGAGAGGAATAAAGTGAATGTGATATCAAAATAGGTCACAATCTGAAAATTCTACGGAGAATTTACCATGTTGAATACTTTTCCTATGATAAAAGTTACATTACCATGTTAGGCATTGTAATTTAGCTGTTCCATTTGAAATCTTTGCGCCCCCTATGGAAGACATTTATTATCTTAATCTTCTCCACACGTAGAGTGAATTTCCAATGGGGTTTACCTGCATGAGTGACTCTATTTGAAATCTACACTCCCTATGTAGAAGATTAAGGTCATGTCTTCAATAGGCTATTGATGTCTTCAGTGGCGTACCAGCTGAAGCAGCATATGTCTGATCACAACTTGCAAGAACAATTCCAATCGGCATACAAACAATTCCATAGTACGGAATCTGCTTTGCTGAGGGTCCACAATGACATACTATGTGCAATGGAGAATCAGGGTGTCACCGTGCTAGTTCTTCTGGATCTTAGCAGTGCATTTGACACTATTGACCATGCAGTATTACATGCCAGAATGCAACATCTTCTAGGAATAAGTGGTCCCATCTTGGACTGGTTCAAATCATACCTTTCGGATTGGACTCAATGTGTGCACATTAATGGAAAGTCTTCTGCTCCACAACATCTACAATATGGCGTACCGCAAGGGTCAGTGCTTGGGCCTCTACTGTTTTCCATCTACATTCTGCCACTTGGGGACATTATTCGTAGACACCGAATGGAGTTACACATCTACGCAGATGACACCCAAGTTTATCTGTCTATCTGTCCAACAACTCCCAATGGTGTCAAGCTTGCTGTATCTAGACTTGAACAGTGTGTAAAGGACATCAATGAGTGGATGTCAGCTAATTTTCTCAAGCTGAATGCCGATAAAACAGAGGTTATTATGCTCGGTTTTAAAACCCAACTTGCCAAGATTAATCTCTTAAATGTGAATATCGCTGGCGTTGACATACCTATCAAATCTGACCCTGTGAGAAATCTTGGGGTTATGTTCGACTCCGGTTTGACAATGGCAGCTCAAGTTGCTAATATCACCAGATCGGCAAGTTTCCAACTAAGAAACATCGGTAAGGACCGGAGAATGTTAACCACGGATTCCACTAAAATAGCTGTGCACACATCGGTTACTTCAAGACTTGACTACTGCAACAGCTTACTAGCTGGCATAAACAATACTCTCATCACAATACTTCAGAATGTGCAACGTACTGCAGCACGGTTGGTGATGAGAAAGAGAAAGTATGACCCTATATATCAAGATCTTGTTCACCTTCATTGGCTTCCAGTTGAGCATAGGATTGATTTCAAGATTTTAGTCCTCACATATAAATCTCTCCATAAAAAAAACCACTATCTTGCAAACTTGCTCCGTGTTCAGACTGGTCGCAGGTGTCTACGCTCCACCTCTTCTGCACCACATTTGGTTGAACCCAGAACTCACCTTATCACATTTGCTGATCGTGCCTTTTCATCCTATGCTTCTCGTCAATGGAACCGGCTCCCAGATCATATCAGAAATGCAGATTCCATCAGCATATTTAAACGACTTTTAAAATGTCATCTTTTTGAACATGCTTTTGTTAAGTAGTTTTTCTCTTTGTATTTCAAAGCGCCTAAGTACAAGTTTCTTGGTTCTGGCGCTATATAAATTTCAGTGATTGATTGAATAGGGGGTGTATATATTTCAAATGGAATTGCCCATTGTTGAATACAATGCATAAATAAACATGTGACATTTTTTACTTGGTCTCATACTCTCATCGAAATATACATACTCTCAAATTTGGATGATACAAATCTTTGTGTGACTTGGTAACGCACAAGTCCATCACTTGATGAGCGGCGTCCGGGAGTATCGCTATAAGCTTTCTCATTGGTGAGTGACCTGTGGCATCGATATTGTTCATTGCAACTTTCCAGCTGAAAAACAAATTATTAAACATATGTGGTGTTTCAATACAATTTGACCTAAACCCTTTGGGGCATTCGGTTAATAAGTTGATTACTCAGACGCCCTCATTTGTTTTACGACACCTAGCTGAAAGATGCACGATGACGTCATTCATCAAACGTGACAAATTCGAGATAACATCGTCACATCTACTCATTGATATTTTTTCACTTACAGATTCATCTTGTATCATTTCAGAACTATGTATCATTATTACCCTATACACTACTCAAAGTCTTTTAAGGAACATGAATATGTGTCATGACATATAATTTTAGCACCAGTACTTCAAAAGGATTTTGAAATTACGTGAAATTCATTACAGGTATTGTCAATTGTTACCCAAAATGCTGTAGTGCAAGGATCATGTGTATCTTCTAACAGCTGGACATAGGCTGGACATCCACTTAGCCCTACTGGTTTTATACTTTTATGCACCTGTTATCGCAAGCATTCAGCGGTTATTACAAAAAGATTCTGGCTCCAGCTAACTGAAGTTGAAGTTGCTAGAGCTGTCCAGCTTCTTGAAGATGGCAATTCACAGCGGCAGGCGGCTGTGCGAATTTGTGTGTCAATAAGTGTTATCGGAAAAAGTGTACTTTAGGTCCCAGATACTGGTATACCAGTATCGTTGAATACTGGAACATAAAAGTTGCCAGTCTCGCTAGATACTGGTACGATTTTACTGTTCCATTATCGGTCGATACTGGAACACCAAATTGTGTTCCAGTATCGAGCGGTACTAGTACAGCCCAGACCTCAAGAAAATGGTATATACGCTTGAAGGCCAAGTCAAGACCGCAGACGCATCACTGTCCATCGTCAGCACAATACATGAGGACACTGTCACGCAGAAACTGTCAAAGTGCCGCCAGATCCTTAGCTACATACGTTCAGAGGGCAACTGGTGTCTATGCATCCATCCAAACAGTGAGAGAACATCTGCTTGAAGATAATATGCATGCCAGAAGATCAGTCACAGGCCCCTTTGCCCCACAGCATGGCAGATCCGATTAAAGTTGGCCTGATTGGCAGGTAGGACAAATGTAGGAGATTGGGCACCAGTAATGAAAGCAGGTTCTCAGATTCCACCAATGACAGACGTGTTAGAGTCTGGTGACGTTCAGGAGAACGATACGCAGACTGTAACGTTGGTGAAGGCGGAACAGTTGTGGTATGGCTGGTATCTGTCTTGACGGGCATACGGACTTTATTGTTGTTGCGTGTGATACAATAACAGGAGTGAGGTAGATGAGATACTGGACCCGGCGGGTAGGCCATTTGCCGATGCTGTACCAGAAAATTTCATTCTGGTGCAAGAATGATCGTATACACATTGCACGGGTAGCCATGGACTTTCTTTAGGATGAGGGAATCAACTCCATGACCTGGCCGGCAAGGTCTCTTGACCTCAACCATGTAAACCTATACAGCAGGCATGGGACATGCTTGGAATCTCTAAGACAGCTGATTCTAAGCTGTCAGGAGTGTAGGTCATACCAGTTACTAGACGCCAGTTTTTATGACTCGTTCTTACTGAATACAGACTCTTTCAAATGTCTGCCAAAATCAGTTCCTTATTGTCAGTCCTTTAGGGTTATGCGGACACTCTTGATGTGTCTAAGTGTCAGAAGACTCGCATGATTTCACATTACACTACTGAATATTGTTTGGGTAACAATTGAAATACATTTACATCTGTAATGAATTTCACGTAATTTTAATACCTTTTGAAGTACTGGTGTCTACTATAATGACAGACACCTGTTCCTTTATTGTTTTGAGTAGTCATGGTAGTGTAATATGTGTGCCTAAGATAACCCATAAGCCATTTAAGGGAAACGGCTACACCTTGAATCCATGTTCAAATCATTATTTCAACACCATATACACTTCCACATCATATCCGATCACTTTCACATACTTCTACACATCCATCAATATCCATTGGTCACAGATTTAGATATCTCACCTTTTTAACGATAGCATTGCCATTGCCACACCCTCGTGTTTATTTTCTAAGGCCACATCTAATGGATACATTCCATAGGTATTGCATAAACTAAGATCTGCTCCATTGTTGAGTAATACAGTGGCAGATTCTGTGTGACCAGCCTGGGCACATAGGTGTAGTGGGGTATTCTGTAGTCAAATATCGGTATTTAAACATGAGCATGGTAAAAGACTATAATATTTATATAATATTGAATGGCTTTTGATGTGATACAAGAATATATTGCACGAGCTAGATATTTTTTTATATCGAGTGCAAATATTCTTGTATCACACGAAAATAAGCCATTCAATATAATAATAATTATCATTATTATTACTATTTATAACAGACTGTTTTGATTAAAACGATATCAATTAGCCCGGACTGACCATAATCTCATACTAGTGCGCAAACATACTCGAATTCGAATATAGTTTACATATTGTTCGAATCCAAGACATTTTGGTGCGCAATATTCAATACGCACTTTTACTGTACCGTTTGGGAGGCCCATATATAAATAATAATTTCAAATATATAACATATTTATTGAGATGAAGGAAGTGTAAACACCCACCCAACTAAACAATAATATCCCCTGATTATTGGGATATGAACAATGAAGTAATCATGGTATAATTTAGGCTATGACGAAGCATGATACCACTAGCGTAAGACGAGTGGGGGCATTCACTCGGATCGGAGGGATGTACCGTATAAATCTACAGGGCCAGGGTTCTTGACCCTGGGCTATCAGGGGCATATATTTCTGAACAAATATCAGTTATTTCCCTCAGGCAATGTGTTTCTTCCCCATTACAATTCTCCTTTTCACCCTTTTAGCTAACTTCTTTTGGCCTTTTTCCCACTTTTCATTTTTCTTTTCTCACTTTTCCCGTTTTAATTAAAATTCCTGTCTTTTTTCAATCAATTTTTTCTAAAATGTTTTCTCTACCATGAAAGCAGGACATTTTCAAGTATACTCATCCATGTAAGTTCTTGATTTGCTTTATGTCTACCCGGATTTAGGGTTTAGGGTATAGTGTTATGGTTGGGTTAGAGTTTAAAAAACGTATACCAGTCAATTCGTGGCAAACAAGTGGCAATACTAAAGATTTCGAACTCTTGAAAATCTTTATTAACTTTTTCCACTATCTTCAAATATATATAGGCCTATCGTAGGCCTGTAGATATAGATGGGGTGACTGCAATGTTTATTAACAAACGAAACGGTCGAAGAGACTGGACTATCGATAAATGCTTGAGGGAACAGCATATGACCACAACACTGTCCACTATGCCTTATTGCCCTTTATAATGCTTTGGCGCTATTTTTTAGAGCACGGGTCCAAAACAAAACAGGATGCGCGCGCAAACCGCTGGGCAAAGAACAATGGCAACTGTCGACCAAATGCCCGGCATGACGTCACATGTCACATTATCTATATTGGGCTATTCCAATTGAAATCTTCCACGCAGGGAGTGTAGATGTCATAAAGAGTCACCAATGCACGGAACCCCATTTGAAATTAGTATACAGACCTTGTATTTGTCAAGGGCATTCACATCTGCATTGTTGTTGATTAGCACATTAAGAACCTCCATGTAGTTGTTCTTGGCAGCCAGAGACAGCGAGCTGCGACGTTCGTCATTTCTATGTTCCAAAACGCACAAGAAAACATTATAACATCATAATTATGCTGAATGCGCTGTTAATTTTTAAGACAGCCAATAATTATACTTATAAGTTATAGACTGTTAACGAGCGATTGGGAAATATTCGCTCCAATCGAAATACAACTGGTTTTGTGGGGGTAGGGGCATGTAAGCAAGAACATGTGGTCATTGGGTACCGACTCATGATCTGACGGTTGCGAGTTTGAGTCCCACTGCGGCAAACGTGTTGTGTTCTTGGACAATGCACTCAACGAGTTTGCCTCTCTCGACCCATGTGCTTAATGGGGATCTGTTTGGGGATGATCACAATATAGTGTCTGATAGGAATGTGTACAATTATCAGTATTTGTAAAATAAAATATGCAGTCACCTAGGTGAAGCAAACTGATTCTAATGTATATAATATTGGCAGCGAATTAAATGTAATCGTGAAGCGCTTTGAGCATATTTTGGAAAAGCGCTATATAAAATCAAATATTCAATTTTTCTTTAAATTATGAAATGGACACCTTTGGACTATCTGGGGCTTTTGATTCAATAAAATATGCAAACTTTGGCTCCTCAGGTTAAATAATGCCACATTGCCCCCAGACACTTAAGAGAAACGCAAGGAGAAAAGTGTGCTAATGCCTCTGAGCATACGAGAGGTTAATTCTAGATTTTATTCACCGAAGTGAAATCACAGTCGCAAAGAATTTAACATAAATTTGTGTAGAACAGTAATCAATCTGATTACAACATACATAATTTATCAAAGTATATTTTATTTTAACTCAAAAGTTCGCATAGAGAATCAATCGGTATGTGATTCGACTGGAGACTGCAGAGAGCAATATCCCCTACTCCGGCGCCGCTGGCCGTCACGGAGGCAATCACCTTCAAAATAATATCGCATATCAGATTGTCATATCATGAACAATCGAGTAACCTTACATGGGACTGCCGAGAGCCAAGCCCCCTACTCCTAAGGCCGAAAGCCCGAAAGGAAGGAATCACTAATAATGTAATGATTTAAGCTGATCAATTTAATATTTGTAATTCTGTACATGAAATAATAGACGTGATATCTATAATTACAAGACACATTAAACCTGTAATATGTGAACCGTACGTGTACATATTTTCTGTATTTCTAAGCATAATAGCATTTTTAATCCAAAAAACGCATGACGTAATTCAGTATCACTTGTACTGACTAACAATTTGGTCTATTTCTTTTAGAACGAAAAATAACAATGCCAAAAAAGTAATGCTTACCTGAGCAACCAAGAATGCCACCAAATGGGCGTGGTGGGTGGGAAAAATTTGGATCAGAAACAAAGAGAATCAACCCTCATCGTATGACATCCCAGAGGATTGTGACACAAGAATGGCGGCCGCAGAACAGTTCCCGGCAAGGCAGGGAGGGTTCCGATAAATGTAACAGCCGACTTATTGTGGCGGGGAAGCCGAGTGCAAAAACCGCGCGAAACCATGAATTTAACCATCTGGCAACTTAGTGCTGGCGGCAACGGCAATTGGTTTTGATTACACCTCAACCAATTGGCATTGCCACCAAAATAGGAATCATTTTAGAATTACTGCAAGTCCTTGGCAGCAAAGGTATTCTTACATTCAGATAATTTCCCAATATTAGACCTCTACTCTCCCTAAAAAAATTACGCATATCCCTACCATATTAACACCACCACCACCACCACCACCACCACCACTACATGTCTACTTATGTCGCGTGCCACAACACTCCTGGGTAACTTAACTCGCACATTGTGCTGTCAAAATACATTCCGAAAGGGTATCTGTATTTTATGAAATGGGTCCAAATGAGTCCAAATGGGTCCAAACGGGTCGAAATTGATCCAAATGGATCCAATTGAGTCGAAACGGGTCGGAACAAGTCGAAACGAGTCTGAATACTCATCATCGTATGCCTACATTTTCTTAAATGCGTTACAATCAGAAAATAAAACAAATTGTGCGAGTAAAGTAAGCAATACTACCCGCATGTCCAGACTTTATTTAGAGCTCGTCACCATCATGACATGTCTTAGTGTTGGGCAATATATTAGTAATGCGAATAATAACAACGTTGTTAGTGAAAATCGGGTGGGCTAATAAATAAATAAAACAGTAGGCCTAATAAACAACTAAGTAAATAAATACATAAATGAATAAATAAATAAATAAGCAAATAAACAGATGAAGAAATTAATGTATACATCATTTAAAAATATAATAAATTAATAAATAAACGAATGCATAAACAAACAGGTAAATAAAAAATACATAAAAATCAAATAAAAGATGAATAAATTAATAAAATAAACGAATGAATATCTAAATGAATAAATAACAAAAATAAACGAATCAAAAGATAACTGAATTAATAAAATAAATAAATTTCAAAAAACCCAAATAGGTAAATAAATAAACGAATAAATAAATGACCCAATAAATAAACGAATAAATATATAAATAAATCCAGGAAATAAATGAATAGATAACTAAATAAATAAACAAATGAATAGAAAAATAAACGAATTAACATCCTAATGAATAATGTATTAAACGAACGAATAAATAAATAGAATGAACGAATAAAAAGATAAAGAACTAAAAAATAAGTACATACATAAACAAATCAATAATTTAAACAAAGAAACAAGCCAACAAGTATACAAATGAATAAATTGATAATCGAATAAAGAGATGAATAGATAAACAAACAATGAATAAATAAACAAATAAAATGATTTTAAAAAAATTAGATTATTTAATAAATAATTAAGTTAACGAATAAATCGAAAAATAAACTAATGAATATCTACATACATAGATAAGTTAATGAATAAATACGCATATCAATAAATAAACAATTCAATAGATAAAGAAAAACAAATATAGAAGTAAATAAATAAGCGAATTATTAACTAATATTAATAAATAAATATATTATAAATAAATAATATAATCAATAAAGTACAGCAAATTAAAATCCTAACATCGTTGTTATATACTAAAAGTATTCAGTAAACTAATTATCTTTAATGCGTTAACAGGTACAAACATTATAAGATTAAATAATCTATGGAGATTAAATGAATGAAAGAATCAATCAATCAATCAATCAATCAATCAATCAAATTAATAAATCATAATTAATAAATAATAAATGAATAAAGGGAATGAATACAGGGGAGATGAATGAATGGTGGAATGAATGGCCGGCCAATAGGGAAACTCAGAAAATGTGCGAACCGCCCAACACTTTTTTCCCATGCACCGGAATGGGGGACGGGCTGTTACAATAATTTTGTCCGCGTAAGTATAGATGAGGTGACCTATGATGTCATGTATTTACAAATGGGACACCCTCTGTTGTTTCCCTCCAGGCAGAATAATATACAGTAAAGTTAATGAAGACAACATGAAATTTCTTTCTAATGAATTGTAAAACTCATTTAGTTTTAGTTTTTTGTGTGAAATGCGATAGCTTAAAGCATTCCTAAGCAAGTTTAAAAACAGTTTTGATAACAATTTGCTGTGACACCACAATCTAGTTAGAAAACCTGATCTGGCCTATGTAAACTATAGGAACTCTTGCCCGGTGTGTTTTGTCTCAAACCAACAGAGGGCGTCCTAAATGTCAACAAATGTCACCTCATCTATAGAGCAAAGTATTAACTTGATTTATCTGTCAAAATACGACACAATGTTACACTAGTCATTATTTCAACACACTTCACTGTTTTTGGACTCGTTTCGACCCATTTGGATCCGTTTGGACCCGTTTGGACCCATTTGGACCCATTTCATAAAATAAAATACCCATTCCGAAAACCGCATTCGCTCCGAGAACCGAAACTCAGGAAAATGAAATCCTCTTGACAAGTTTGAACAGGTGGATATGGGGCTGATACTAAGCCTAAAAAAAGGTTTGTTTGCCAAAACAAGATGTGGGTAGGTAGGTCGTTACCTTTCTTTCTTTCATTTTTTGTTGTTGCTATAGAGACTTCTTCAGAAGAAAAATACCATACAATTTGATTTTAATACACTTTAATGTTCTTTAAAGCCCTAAACTTCCTACACTACGATTCAATACGGCAAAAAAATGTCCACGCGCATGCTTCAGCATTCGATTCGATGACGTCATCGACCAAGCTCATATGTTTGTACGAAATCGCTGCCTGGGTGAGCGTTGGCAGGTTAACCGAGTTGTAAAACGGGACGCGGCGCGGTGATCGGAGGGTTCAAAAACCGAGAAAAAAACACAAAAGGCATGGGGTTTTGAGAGTTTATGGGTCGGTCGTGTTTGGGCAAAAAAAACCTTTTTAGGCCCTATATAGAGCTAGAGATGTGTGATTGGGCATGTACTACACAAGTATGTGACTTTAATACATAGGCTAAAAGTGACATCCAGCAATTGCGCCTTGAATCAAGGCTAGAATCATTTGGGCTTTATAATTTTAACACTTACCTGCTCCCAATGTCGGCGCCCATCTTCATGAGGAATTTCACAACGCGATGGTGTCCATTGTCACTTGCTAAGAGTAATGGCGTCATGTCATCTATGTCGTCATCATTCAGTGGACCAGGATACGCTTGCAGCAAAACCTTCGTGCCTTCTAAATTACCAGATCTTCACAGTTCAACAAAAATAAGTTCCCCTTTAGATTATGCCTGATATTTTTAAAACGAGTTACTCCATCGAAACGAGTTTTGGCACACATAATGTGTACACAGCAACGCCAGAGCGGGCCTATAGCTACGCAGGTGTTGTAATGCTTGTACGAGCACATGTTGAATGGAGGAACACCGCAATTCAAAAGTTGCCAAATAATGTATTGAAGGAGGATGGTTAAGCAACTTGAACCACGGTCTTTGCTTGAACACCGCACAGTTGTTGTGCTGCTTGAATGAGCACACATTGAATGGTAGAATACCTCATTTCAAAAGGTGAACATGCGGTGTTCAAGCAAAGACCCTGGTTCAAGACCGTGGTTCAAGCTGCTTAACCACCCTCCTTCAATACATCATTTAGCAACTTTTGAATTCAGGTATTCCTCTATTCAATGTGAGCTCATTCAAAAATTACAACACCTGCGTAGTTGTAGCCCCGTTCTAGTGTTGCTGTGAACACGTACATTATGTGTGCCAAAATTCGTTTCGATGGAGTAACTCGTTTTAAAAATATCAGGCATAATCTAAAGAGACGCACTTATTTTTGTTGAACTGTGTAATGAGATAACACGATCAATTAATATTTTCTGAACCACGGTGTCTATTTCACTTGCCGTGAAGTTGGTTTTATTTTTAGGCCTTCCGTGTTTTTAATGTATTATCATTGAATGGTGACCGGTGAAGCATTGTTAAAGCAGTTGGCTCATCACTTTATGCGTGTCCTTATTCTCTCCAGATTCGATTACTAAAAGCTTCTTTTATGTTGTACTACGACCAAAACAACCGTCTTGTGTTTTCAATTATTTTCATAGTGTTATTAAAATATTCTCCTTTAAAATGGTGCATATTATCAGTTATTTGTCAAAACAGAAAATTAACAATAGTCTTGATTTCTCTTATTTTCTTACTGAGCACTAATATGCAGAGGCGTCTTCTCTTCCCCGTCTTTCACTGTAAGGTCAGCACCATTCTCTATCAGAAGGTTAATAATCTAAAACATAAAAAACCAAATACATTCCAATAACAAACCAATATTTATTGATTCAATAAGAAATATATAATAACCGGGCCTAAACTTTAAGACGTTATTATAGTTTATAATGATAGGCCTGTTTTCGGCCATTTTCACTATCATATGGTTTATAAATAACTGTGGAATACCATTATATAAAACAAATATTGAATGCTTTTATATGCAATAGTCAAACTATCCCTTTTTATATAACACATACAAATATTACTGTCATTTGATTGGTGGATACTACATCATGTGACATGAAATATTTGAACTATTTCACTGGAAGGATACAAAATTCCCATACAAAAGTACTATTTCCCTGTGATGAGGAGCTGCGAGGGAAATAGTACCTTTTTATGGGAACTTTTTCCCTGGTTTGCGATCGCGATAATTGACCTTGACTTGATTGATACATTGAGTAGGCCTAGGTCTATTATCTTCTATTTATCAAGTATTTCAAATGACAGAAATATTTTTGCACCATTTCCGTGATGAACAGTAAATATTTGTATACTACATATTTCACATGAAATGCAAAATTCCAAATTTGACCTCGTGATATAATCTCCTCAAAAAAGTTCAAAACCTTTTTCAATCACCAATTTTCCGAATATTTCGTAATGTATTCATAATGTGTTTCCTCTCTATGAAAAGCTGATGTGTTCCTCTTTCCAACGATACCCCATTTGTAGCAATCATTTTTTACAGTTCTCAGCAACTTGCTTGAGAACATGGAGGTCACAATTTGAATGTGCCAAAGTTGCCACTATTTTGTGCTCAAAAGAACAACCGTGTCGTCTAATTACATGCCACGACATGACAAGACAAGACAAATGGAACAGAGATCGTTTCTTATATCACTTGTTTCGAATGATACATGTTTACACTTTAATTTAACATGAGTACATACGAGGGGGTATCAAAAAGTTTTTGACATCACCCAGAAGTGAAGGAGCTATATCGATGAAATTTCGTCAGTGTAATCACTGGTCCTTAAAAACATTATGGTGCAAAAATGGTCTCATAAGTAGGTTTACTTTTTATACAGGTGGCGCTAGATGCCAAGGCCATGTAAATCAATGACGTTCTTCCAACGGTGATTTGTACATGGAAAATTATAATGGTCCAATAACTGATTTTTGTAGGACGCCTTCCAGAAGAATACTATTCTCAGATTTTTTTTAAATTAGGTCATTTGTCACTCGTAGGTCTCAATTTATCTCTGTAAATGACAAAAAATTTAAACCTCATACTCCTCTAAAGGACCAGTGATTACTCAGACAAAATTTCATCGATATATCTCCTTCACTTCTGGGTGATGTCAAGAACTTTTTGATACCCCTCGTACACTCATACTATCGTATACATTTATATTTAGAAGTACAGTTTTATCATTAAATAAATCCTTTCCATTTGTTTTCAAAATTGCTCACTTGATTTGTTTTGTAGAAATAGCTTTTTTATCTTTAATCTTTGAGACAATAATACCTTTTAATAACTCAATATCAGGTTTTCTTTTAATATACCTATTTTGAAACAAATGATACTTAGTACAGTATAACACATAATTAATCACTACATATTTGGAGTGGTTCGAAAAACCTAAAAAGACATCCTTACAATCAACTTTTATGTTGATTTTCAGTGTATTATTTATCCGTAATGCAACATTTTCCCAAAAAACTATTTATTATAGGGCATAGCCAAAGCATATTTTCAATAGTTTCTTTCTCTAGGCGTAAATGGCAATTCTCACTTGCTCACCTTAACGTTGCCAACCTCAGCTGCGTAGTGCAATGCTGTCTGCTCTCGCCTATCCTTCCAATCAATGATATCATTACCGTCATTCTCAAATAACATCTTGATAAAATCAAAATGTTGCATTTCTACTGCCCAGTGCAAACAGGACTTCATCTCTTTATCGAGTGACTTGATGTTCGCTCCGTATCGTAACAGTGCGCGACCAGCGTCCGCTTGACCTTTCCAAGCGGCGCATAAAAAGGGTGTGAAATTATCCTCATCTTGAGTGTCAAGATACAGTCCCTTTGAATAAAGAAACAATTAGTCTTATTAAATTGCGGCACGTCAATGGTTTCCTAGTGAGTGTGACATTATCATATCAAAGACAAATACACAGGTTCTACAACAAAATTGATAATCCTTTCGCCTAATTTAATGCATGGGGCCAATGATCAGATAGATCGCTAAGATCACATAGAATATTAAGAAGCCTCATCAGTTCATGTTTTTAACGTGTCTTTGGTACTGATGGCAGCATGGATTTATTTTGTTGAAACAGATCGTCGTTTGTGCTAAGTATTACATTCTAAAGATATTAGCCAACATCTAAATGGCGAACCACATTATTGCCAGTGGCGTACCGACCGGGGGGGCAGGGGGGCAAGTTGCCCCCCTGGCTCCAAATACCGGGACGCTAAATTCGCAATACCGGGACGCTAAATTTGCATAAGAAAAAAAATAGGACCTATGCCACAAAACACTGAGGTTTTGGCATTATTTGTTGACTGTTGTGCTATTGGGACTGGGACATTTTGTGACCGCCTTTTGTGACCGTGCGAATTTTTTTGACTTGACCCTCCACCCCCCCCCCCCCCCCCCCCCCCCCCCCCCCCCCCCCCACACACACACACACACACTTACGTGAAATTCACGAGGTGACTGACTGGGAAAAAAATTGAGTTTCTGTCGGGACGACATATACTTGCCCCCCCCCCCCCCCCCCTGGCTCACATGCCGCGGTACGCGCCTGATTATTGCAGTATTTCAGAGAGTGTAAACTAGCTGGATATCAGCTTGGTTTTTATAAAAGAGTGGATCCCAAAACGGACAGTCCTTCGCCTATCTAATCTGTAGTACCTGCATTATACTGCGAGCGTCTTCAGTTTATACAGTGACTCTCACGATTCTCATACCGGCTTATATACATACACACGCGAAGAAGGTTTGAAATGGACTATAGAGGCATGGTTTAAACTGTTCTTAATTACCTGCCGAATCAGAAGAATAATGGTGTCCACTCGGTTGTACAAAGCAGCCCTGTTGACAGATTATTAATATAATTAGACATTATTCAAGACGTCGTGGCTTGTATACATGTGTTATGAAATGATAAGCCTGATTAAATTTTAAATTTATTGTGATATCGGTATGCTTTTTGTTTGTGCAATAGTAAAACTATATCTCTCGCTCCAATTTGGATTGATCCATAACACTCGGCCTCGCCTCGTGTAGTAAAAAAGTCCAAATTAGACCTCATGACTACTATCTTACTCTCATCAGGCATTTAATGTACAGTCCTCAAAATAATAAAACACATACAAATATTCATAGAGACATTAACTATTTGGACTATTTCCCCACTATTTCACAGGAGGGAACAAATATTCTACTATTTTCCTGTACGGTGAGGAAAATAGTACTTTTTATGAGAACTTTTTCCCCCTGGTCGCGACCGCGGTAATTGACCTTTGACACGTTGTGTCAATCGACATGATCGATCAGATTTCTTGTCGTCTGCATTGTTTATTTTCATTTTGCTGCTGTTCGGACTTATTTGCCCAGAGTTTATCACCAAAATGGATAATTTGGGTTTCGGCTCATTGGTGAAATATGTTGTCAATCGGCAAGAGAAAATGCGTCCGCCTTGATTATGATTGATACATTTTGAGTATGCCTAGACATATTATATTTTGTTCATCAAAATATTTCAAATGGCAGAAATATTTACCGCTCTATATTCGGTCTCGAGAAAATAGTAGGCCCACGGTCTCCAGTCACCTCGGGGACCTATTTTGCACCATTTCCCGAATATAGAGCAGTAAAAATGCCAGTAAATATTTGTATACTATCACATTCTCAGACATTCAATATTTGTATTCTATCCCATGAGCTAGCCACCTCGTTGGAAAGCTATATTAAAGACAAAAGGCACTCTCAAGTACCCCTGACACCATCAAGGACGATATTGGCCTTGATTCATCACAGTTTCAACTGAGTCTTGTGTGTGACAGGAAGGTTTGAACCCATGCTGCCAAATATTGTCCCATTCCGTCCACGGTCGACCAATTATTAGAGAAATAGGCCGACATCCACTACTCAAAATTTAGACAAACCCATCCATTGTCACACCATAGTACAATAGTCTTTGTCAAAGACACCTGGCAAAATTACCTAGGCCGAGCGGATCTTTTTCCACAAAGGGCGCTCACACTGTTTTAAAATTGGTCACACGCACCACCACAAACCTTGATGAAAGGCTAACCATAGTACGGCAACCAAAACAAAATGTCCATCTTTTATTGTCTTTCTAATGCATTTTTAACCTTAAAATAATATAAGTTTTAAGAGAAAATAGCTGGGGAAATTTATCGTAATATTTTAATAAAAAAATGTTCCACCCCTTTTTGAAATTCGACGCAACATTTGCGCCCGATGACGTCATAGCCATCCATTAGGGCCTGACAAGGGATGTCAGAAATATTGCGGGGACCAATTAAAATGACTGAATAAAGTTATTACCATATCAAACCACATCCACTGCATTAGAATTATAATTAATAATGAACATAACATTATCACATATCATGCACTTTTAGAAAGCACTTGTATTTTCAAGGCATAGTAAATTCAAGACTTTAATATGTCTACGTACCTGTGAAGTGGAGTCATTTGTTCCCGGTCAGTCACTTCTGTTTGCCCGCCTTTGTCAATAAGCATCTTCACTAGAGCTTCTTCTCCTATCACTGCCGCTTGGTGGAGCGGAGTAAAACCATTGGAATTCTTTTTACAATTCACAGGTGCTCCACGTTCTATCAAAGTTCTTGCTACCTGCAATAAGAAAGCAATAGATCTCCACATAGATATAAACTCGACATCGAATCGTTCTTTCCATGGAGCCTAAGGCGCATTAGGTCTAGCCAAAGCTTCTTGGGTTTCTTCAAAACATAGTCTACTCACTTCAAAACATAGGCTACTCACTTGGAATTGCAGAGACAGGCAGATACGTTTTATTTTTGTTCTTAAAAAGGTTTTGATAAATCTAAATCTTGTGAAACATTATCAACTTTACATTACATGATACTCTGACAATATGACACTAATGTATATATACACTATATAAGCACTGGGTACTTATGGAGATTATATCATACCTCAGTTGCCAGAGTGGATCCATAAATAATATACTTACATTGATATGTCTGTTACCGAGAGCTAGATGTAGATCCGTGTTTCCTTCGTTGTCTCTATTGTTATGACGCTGTTTGTTATAAATGTTTGTTGATGTATATAATCTAGAATCACTGAAATAGTCGCAAGAGTACTTAATCGATCTGTTTTCTCAATACGTGGCCAGTCTATCGTTTCCACGGAGTAGAGCACATCTCTTGTTTATTCTTGCAACGCCTGTTATTTATCGTGTTATAGTCTATGTTAATGGCGTGTTGATTTAATAAATAATGTTTGAATGTACGTAATTGAGTTATCATGTGTTCCATTTGTATGCCAAGCGAGTCAGCTATTACCTACACAATATATGGTGGAGAAACGCTTGGTCTCGGGCCTCGAATTTCCGTGTGGGCGATGGACTGGACCCTGTTTTCGCCATTAAACAGGTATGTTTGTAATAAATATTGTATAATAATTTAGTGATTCTAGAGCAAATAAAATGTGTCATTGTCATAATGGTTGTTGAAAACCTTGTTAAAAACGTGTAAATGTAGTATAATGTAATTATGCGGTCTGTATGTATATTACGTGCGAAGCGAAAGACCTTGGTTTGTTTTCTTCAATTCAAATGGTTGTCACGAAACGCCGTGTTTATTGAAAATGCATTTATAGTGCTGTAATGTCATGTGTAGAAACCCACCGTCGGTCATTTTGTTTGTAGTATAGTAGCATGTTATTTAGATTAAAATTCTTTACAAATAATAACCACGCGATGTTTGTCAGAATTTAAAACCCGTCAAATATTCGCGCCAATTCTTTTGTGTTCATAAAAGCTTTTGTGTTCACGGATTAACGTCATATTGGAAGACAGCTGGTGGCTACGAGCTTAATGTTTTGAATAGGAGTATTATACTAGTGAATTGTTTACGATATCGTGTACAATAAAGTTGTACGTGGGTAAATCTTTATAATGTATGATGTAATATATTTTTGAAGCATATTGTTGCCAAATTGATCGATACGAATCTATTGTTGTGTTCATGCTCGTTAACTGTTATCTTTGTGTCGAAAAACGTAAATCTAGGCGAAAAATGCGGTAGTCGTTGGCACCTTCATAACCGTGTAGACTTTCATGAGCATTATCTCCTGTGATTTATCCCAGCTTGTCTTGCTGTTTAATTGTAAATATAAATAATTAATTAAATATAATTATGTCACGATAATTTTCAATATTTTAAAAATAAATTTTAAAACTCATGTTCATTCAAATGTATGCAACGTTGACAGATTTGGATAGTTTTAGTGTGAAATGTTGTAAATAATTATGCCCATCTTTCGTACTCAAAACATTTGTGCATTTTGCATCTTTTTGGTTTCAAAATTTAAATTCATGGTTTTTATGCGCACGAATATTTTGCACTCAAAATAAATGACGTTTCATCAATTTGTATAGTGTGTTCAATTTAAAAGTTTTAGAAGATTAGTGACATGACCTCTGCTTACACAACAGTTGTCTAATTGTAATTGGTCATTGTAATATGTACTTTTGGAGGTTGCAAACTGTGGCAATGTTAATAATGTCATTACAATTCTTGTTTTACAGACTTTGGATTTACCGTACTGGGACAAGTTTGTATTATATATATTTTATGTATACTCAATTGAAGGTATGTACAATTTATTATTCTTTGGTGCAATTATACATCTTCGGCAACGGAAGAAATAACAGTGTTGATTAAATATATGTTCATAAAACAAAATTATATTCCTGTTTTGGATGGTGTGAGAATCCTTGGAGAGGTGGCATCTATAGATCTCCTACATTTTTAGTTTAGGCGTTAGAGTTTATAAATTTCATGGGTTTCTATTACCAATATAGAATTCCTTATGTGTGATTAGCGGTGGCAGCGCATTATTATTATTTGTGGCATTTTAAAAAGGACGCCATTTTATATCTACGTTTTTACATGTCAGTCAAGGTCATATTTCTGGAAATATGTCGGGCCGAGGCGGTTAATGCTAGTAATGTCGGACTAGAAGGCCAGAGAATGAAATTTCTGATTATATCGTTGGTTTATATGTATTGTTGTAAATGCTAATATTTTCAATTTTGGAAATGCTGTTCTTGCCATGAAATTAATTCAAAATGTATGCCATTGAGACATGAGAGACCTAAAATAAATCATCGTATACTCATTTTAACCAATATTTTGTGCAATAAATCATAAAAGTTGAATACATCGTATAATATATTATATTGCTATATACTCAATGCATGTTCATTTAATTCACAGTGCTATGACATGTTACGTGTATCTACCAGTATATACCATGTTAACCTCACTATCTACCAGTTAGGCTATGCAGTATGCCATTTCAACTAACATCATCAATTAAGGTGGGCAATCTATTTTAATTATATACATTTCATGGAACTTCATCGTCATTTTTACTGCAAGTCAACGTGATACAAATTATTGGATGTGCAATATTAATTAAATAAAACATATTTTGGTCATCATTTTATATTGTAACTATATGCGAAGATGTTATGCAATGATTAATGTTTTGTACATGGATTAGTTTGCAACGGTGAATAGATACCTTTGGTTTAACTACGATTCATGAGACAAGTTGTAGGAAGTTTTATATACTTATTGCTTCGTTTTCGTTGGTTTATATACCCTCGATACTAGGCAGGAGTAGAGTGATAATTTATCTGTGGATATTTCGTTAGTTTATATACTCTCGATCAGAGCACAAGATAAAGAGATTTTGATTTATATGAGATTTGTGGATATTTTAACGAACTTTACGAATTTTGCAATCGTAATATATAAGTTTTCAGAGTTAAGACTTATGATGATGGCAAACATTTTCATTGTTTGTGACATTTAAGCCAGGAGATTGATTGATATTAATCATTGTGGAGGTGTATGTTATGATGATGGTGATATTATGTTAAATGATATACTTAATGATAATTAAAATGTTTATGTATTTGTTTACTGATGCTACGGAACCCTTGTTTGAGTTTATATTCCAGGGTTGGTGGGCCGGTGTTTGTGGTTTCTACATGTACGTGTTCTTCATGATTGGTACGTCGAGGGCTGGAGTGCAGAAGGGAATCTTTCGATCATGACGTAGGATTTCCACCTGAACTTTGGCTTGATAACCATCCCATGAGTGTATAGTCGTCGTTGTTGCGTCATTCAACTAGTCTTTGTCTACAAGTCGTCGTTCATCGTCATGTTACTGTTATCCGGATGTGGTTTTGTCGTTAAGGTATTTTATCATATGTCAGACAAGTTATAAAGGTCTGAATGTAATTATTATATTAATGTCGTGGACGACATAAATTCTTGGTTCAATATTGCAGCTGCTTCTGGAGAAACGTTGCCAAGATTTTATATCATTCATCTGCCGTTATGTTAGTGTCATCGTCAAAATTATACATGGTCAACGGGAACAAATATGTTCAATAATACTGGGGTATTTCTACGCTTCAATTATATGATCAAATAAATAATACCTTTATAATACGACAAAATAATACCACCCATTCATCTAGTTATTCTGCGTCGTCATAATACTATCGTCAGTGTCAGCATCGTCATTTCAGCGGCAGTATCGTCGGGTTCTTCAACGTCAACGTCGAGGTCTTCAACAGCGCCTAGGGTTACAGTCAACGGTGGAGATTCTACTGGCCAGGGATTCAACAATAGAGACTGTTTATTTAAGGTGTAATTTAAGGCGTAGTTAAGGATTTGATATTACCTCATTGATGATTAAGATTCTTGTGTCTTATCCATAATATTAATACAAGAGATGTTTATCAAGGGCATACTGTGTGATGATTTATTATTATTATTTGGTTCAGGTATTAGGTCTTTAACAAGTTCACATAAAATATGATTTTGGATTTGTCAATTCTGGTTCATGAGTTCGAATTAATTGTCAGGGGTCAATTCAAAAAGGTGGGGTGTATGTTATGACGCTGTTTGTTATAAATGTTTGTTGATGTATATAATCTAGAATCACTGAAATAGTCGCAAGAGTACTTAATCGATCTGTTTTCTCAATACGTGGCCAGTCTATCGTTTCCACGGAGTAGAGCACATCTCTTGTTTATTCTTGCAACGCCTGTTATTTATCGTGTTATAGTCTATGTTAATGGCGTGTTGATTTAATAAATAATGTTTGAATGTACGTAATTGAGTTATCATGTGTTCCATTTGTATGCCAAGCGAGTCAGCTATTACCTACACAATACTATGTACCTACATTGATATGTCTCTTACCGACAGCTATATAGATGTAGAGCCGTGTTTCCTTCATTGTCTCTATGTGCTTACATTGATATGTCTGTTACCGACAGCTATAGATGTAGAGCCGTGTTTCCTTCATTGTCTCTATGTACTTACATTGATATGTCTGTTACCGACAGGTAAATGTAGAGCCGTGTTACCTTCACTGTCTCTATGTGCTTACATTGATATGTCCTACCCGACAGCTAGATGTACAGCCGTGTTTCCTTCATTGTCTCTATGTACTTACATTGATATGTCTGTTACCGACAGCTAGATGTAGAGCCGTGTTACCTTCACTGTCTCTATGTGCTTACATTGATATGTCCTACCCGACAGCTAGATGTACAGCCGTGTTTCCTTCATTGTCTCTATGTACTTACATTGATATGTCTGTTACCGACAGCTAGATGTAGAACCTTTTAACCTTCATTGGGCCGTATAAATAAAAACTAGCAATTGCTTTTACTAGACTTTTACTTAAATCTTTATAAATAAAAGTAAGCAATTACTTGCTAGTAAATGGTCGGACTAGTATGTAAAAGCAATTGCTTGAATTTTTAAGTAAATGGTCGCGGGATTACCTTTTACTTATTAACATATAAATAAAGACGACCTTTTACTAGTGTCCTGTAGCATTTACTTGTAGTTTTACAAGATACTACATGAGGAGCTTGCGCTTTTACTTAAACAACAGTGTTGCATACATGGTGTACGTGTTGGCATCATGGCGCTATTCATGAATGCAAGAACGCATGCTAAGGTGTATCAGATGAGAATGAATCGTGAAGAGGTCAATCCTGCTATTTATCATCGACTCTTTCGATTTAATAAGGAAAATGTGGAGTGGCTATTCGTGTTGAGAAATTAGTAGGCCTATACTAAAACATAGCAAAACAAATTATTTTAAGTGTGTTTTCTTTCTTTAGAATTAGAATTAGATTAAGTTGAAGTGGAAACTGCCACGTGTATTTAAATTACTCGTTATTGATCTAATAAAAAGTCCATGTTCATTTAAATACGCTATACTCCTGATTATATACCCCCGCTATTGTGCTATCCTCCGACCATTTACTTATCCGATCAAGTAAAAGATGTTTAGTCAAGTAAAAGGTTATTTATAGAGATTTAAGCAATTGCTCGAGCCTGATCTTTTACTTATCAACCTTTTGCTAATGCTGGACCTTTTACTTGATAAGCAATTGCTAGTTTTTATTTATACGGCCCAATGTCTCTCAATTACTTTCATTGTCTTTATGTACTTACATTGATATGTCTGTTACTGACAGCTAGATGTAGAGACATGTTACCTTCATTATCTATGTACTTACATTGATATGTCTGTTACCGACAGCTAGATGTAGAGCCATATTACCTTCATTGTCTTTATGTACTTACATTGATATGTCTGTTACTGACAGCTAGATGTAGAGACATGTTACCTTCATTATCTATGTACTTACATTGATATGTCTGTTACCGACAGCTAGATGTAAAGCCGTGTAACCCTCATTGTCTCTAATGTACTTACATTGATATGTCTGTTACTGACAGCTAGATGTAGAGCCATATTACCTTTATTGTCTCTATGTACTTACATTGATATGTCTGTTACCGACAGCTAGATGTAGAGCCGTATTTCCTTCATTGTCTCTATCCGCAAGGAAATCTTTGATAGGAATACCAACTTGAAGTGCTGTTCGAACGAATCAATGTAACAATGGGTGTGAAATCCTTGGTTTCTTCAGGGATATTTTTTCACGGGTACTCCCATTTGTGCCCGAGTGGTCCTACAGGGACTCACCCTTTTATTATTTAAGAAGAAAAAATTGTCTCAAAAGAAGCGTATTCAAAGAATGTGACAAAATACAAATATCGGTCGACAAAAGGACGCGCTAGCCAGTAGTGAGACACGTGAAAAACTGGGTTCATAGGAGGACCATCCTCACCTCTTGGACCCTTTTACACTTTCCACGCGACAGGCGTCTGTAGACGACATTCCAAAATTTCACAAAGTGTTTCATAAATGTCAAAATTATTGAATATCACTACCATATTTGGAATCATCGTGAGAAATGCATTAAAATAAGTACAAACATGCCTAATATTGGTTCAGTAATCCGTGCGATGGACTTTGAAAATTGGGAAAGGTTTCTGAAGAAAGAACAATGTAGATGGTAAAATTAATAGCCGCGTGGAAAGTGTTAACACATGAATAATAAACAAAATGGACATGATATAGGTATCCCCTGGATGTCACATGAACATGTCATAGTTATCACACGTGTGTCACATGAATTACGAATTTGCAACAGAGGATCTTTCGTTGGCTTTACCCCTCAAATACATGATCAGCTATTAGTAATTCTGAAGCGCGAAATTGAGCTGGTTTAGTTTGAATGCAATAGAATTACACATTTCTATACATTTGCGTCCTTTAAATTTGACTCAGTAATTGCGCGAGTGTTCAAACACTGTAGGCTAATGGAGCATTAGTTTTCTTCTCTGTGATTGTGCCTTATGTTAGGTTTTATAAGATCAGAAAAAGGGTCATGATTTTGAAGCAGAGCGCGCATTACCCACTCTGTAGTTTTAACATTCCTAAGTCTAGCCCACCTACATTCCTAAGTCTAGCCCACCTACATGGAATCAACTTAGACCTGTTTCATTGACAGATGATTTTGCAAAGGTTGCTGAATCATTCATCACAGACTGGTTGATTAATGACATTGAGTCTGTGATAGATGATGGGCAGTTTGGGAATCGCAAAGGAAGGTCTACCTCACACTATTTAGTAAAGCTTGTTGATAACATCTTAAAACATGCTGACAAACCAAAGTCAATATCACGTATCATAATAACTGACTTCAGCAAGGCTTTTGACAGGGTTGACCATAATATAGCGATCCCCAAGCTGCTCAAAATGGGAGCCAGACCAGGGGTTATACCCTGGATAAGTAGTTTCTTATCTAACAGAGTCCAGTGTGTCAGATACCATAACACTTTGTCTGACTGGAGTGAACTCTCAGGTGGGGTCCCACAGGGCACGTTGAATGGTCCAACAATCTTTATGGCCTTAGCTAATGATGCTGCCAGAGTGGAGGAGCCAAATAAACTCGCTTTGAAATATGTTGATGATTTAACTATTGTAGAAAATGTTTTTGGAAAACAAATTTCCACCATCCAACATGATTTGGATAATTTTGAACAATGGGCTACAGAGAATCATATGAATTTAAACCCGACCAAATGCATGTTTATGGATGTCACCTTTGCGATGGATCCACCGATGCTTACCGCCCCTCCATTTGTATGATCAAAACCTTCATTGCACTGACGTGGTAAAGATTCTGGGCATAAAAATTGCTAAAGATCTGAAATGGAACACCCACATTGGTGACATTACGAAACGTGCAAGTGGACGGCTATTTATGCTTAACATCCTAAAACGGCATGGGCTAATTAAAGGGTTAAAGACCTGGTAACAATCTATGTTGGTTTTGTTCGCCCCCTTCTTGAGTATGCTCTACCAGTATGGCATCCTGGTCTGACAGAAAATCTCCAGGCGCGTACCGCGGCATGTGAGCCAGGGGGGCAGAAGTATGTCAAACATTTCGCACGGTAACAAAATTTCGCACGGTCACAAAATTTCGCACGGTTACAAAATTTCGCAAGGTGACAACATTTAGCACGGTCACAACATTTCGCACGGCGGTCACAACATTAAATACCCAATCCTCAGTGTTTTCGGCCTAGGCCCTATTTTTTTCTTCTTATGCGCAATAGCGTCCCGGTATTGCGAATTTAGCGTCCCGGTATTTGGAGCCAGGGGGAAACTTGCCCCCCCCCCCCCGCCCCCGGTCGGTACGCCCCTGAAAATCTCCACTATGATTTGGAGCGTATTCAGAAGAGGGCGTGTAGAATCATCTTAGGTTTTAACTACATTGGCTATCAGGATGCCTTAATAACATGTGCTATTCCGGAACTCGGGAACCTAGAGACCAAATTTGTTTAAACTTTGCCAAATCCAGTTTTAAAATCTAATGAATTCCGTGGTAGGTTACCAAAATCTAGAGATGAACAAGTGCATAATATGACTCTCCGTAGTGCTCACAAAATAACTGTTCCTAAAACACGTACCCTGCGTTACGCTCGAAGCTCAATTCCATACATGGTCAAACTCTTAAATCATACATTATAGTTCTGTTACCAATCGGGGGTGGGTTGTTGTGTTATGCATGCTTATTTATTTCTATGAATATATATTGTTTCTATTGTTCTATATATTACATATTGTAAATATTGTTGTAATTCAGCATTTTGCTGTGATAATGATATGTTTATTAAACCTTGAATTGAAAAAAAATTTGAACAATACACATACTGAACTTGGGCAAAAGTACCACATCGCCCTTTAGAGTTCAAAAGTAGAAATGTTACGTCATGTGCCAAAGATCTGTGCTCCTTCCAATAAGTAGGAATTTATCTCGACTTTGCTGTCGATGAAGAGACCCGGACTTTCAAAGAACTTGTTCATTCCTTTTTATTTGAATGTCATGCTGATGGTGTGAAGCACTGTGGTGAATAAAATCTGATACTAAAATGTCCTTTTCAGATCTACAATATCAGCTCAGCGACCTTATCAACATGTTATTATATCCTTAATCTATTGTCAATTATTAGATTTAGACCCGAGTAATCATCCGACCCTATGAAAATAATGCCTGGGATAAACAACCTAATTTTCCTGATTTGCTATTCTGCAAAAACAAGTTAGAAAAACGTGCAAATAGCCCTCTACAGTTGGATAATTGAAGTGCTTAATTTGTCTTCACAAAGTGGAATGTCGCCCTATACAGGGTGTCCCTAACAAAAAAAGGGTATGTGTTCCACGTCATTGCCCTCATTGACGACGCGGTATTTGGCTGTACTCGTTATATAATCTGAAAGATAATTTAGTTGGCTTTCAAATAACCGTATATTCGAGTGCGTTTATTTTTCTCAATCCACATATGTTGTATCAACAACGAACACTAAATAGCGGGATTGTGCCATTTTTAGAGAAATATGTTCTGTGTGGAATGTGTCATATTCATCATTAAATATTTCGTATTTGGTTTTGATGTTTAAACGAAATTCAATATAACTAAATGACCTTTCAAATGCTGTTTGTTTTGTCGAATTTGCTTGAGTCTTTCTAAAGATATGCTTGTTTGACCACGAGAAAACAAGTTCAAAGTTGCGCCATTTTTTGAAAGAAATCATCCATGTGTAAAATTGTCGTTAGGTTTAATGCTTTGAAGCGTTTCATCGTAATAAATAGCACGCACTTTTGGGGTCAACTTTAATCAAGAATATTTTCTGATAGGATAATGCAACTAGAACGGTTTATAGTGTGTGCTCAAAACTCAGTTAACCGCCATTTATTAAAATAAATTAACTTACACTGATACATTAATTTTAATATAATTCCTTTCATTACTCCATCCTTAAATGAGAAAACATTGATCTACTGCGATTTACGATGAAACTCGTTATAGAGTTCAGCTCTTTTTATACGTTATAATTACCTAACGATAAGAGATACTGCACACATTCCTGGTATCCATATTGCGCTGCCTGCATCAGAGGCGAAACTAGATTGATGTCTTTTGCACGTATATTTGCACCCTTTTCAACCTGTACAATAGATAATCAGACCAAAAGTTCATTGTATTGCTTTAAACATTCGAAATGTAGTGTTGCAAATTACGTAAATTAATATCGTATTCACTAAATCGGACTTACTATAATATATTTTGATTCAATTTTTTTGTAGAGCTACCAAAATGTCAGATGGTATCACTCTTTGATCACTGGCGTACATCAAGCGGGGGAGGGGGAAGGGGGAAAGAATTCTAGGGGAGCATGAAGAAAAGAAGATGCGCACAAAGCGCGTAAATTCTTTTGACATTTAACGCTAAATTTGAAATTTGGTCTAATTCTAACTAATTGGGTATGAAAATGAGCGCTTGCTCGCAAAATGTAGCTGTTTAATGCGAAAATGGGTCAAATTTGGTCTAGTTTAACCTAATTTGTTAAGTTCGCAAAATTGCCAAATTTTGTCTATAGTTTTAACCAAATTGATTTTTTTTTTTTGGGGTGGGTAAAGTTGGGGAGCAGATTTTATTTTTTTGAGGGTGGGGGAAACCCCTCTCCTTCCCGTGGCGCCGACATTCGTATTATAATACTATTCACTTACCAACAGAGTGCAGACATCAATATCACCTTTTACAGTAGCTTGCTGAAGGGGTGTAGTCTTGTCTTTATCTCTTGCGTTTACATCAGCATCACCACTGAAAATGAGCACCTGCAGCAATATATATAAGAATCATCAACGCGACAATAAGCACTGAGAAACCGCCCAGCTGCCATTCTCTACTAACCAATATTGGTGATACGTTACACAAACACATTCATAGTCACAAATTAGTTTTTAGAAAGATGAACCAGCTACTTTACTGCTAGCTTACAAATTGAGAAAAATCTAAACTATTCATGATCACCAGTGCGTGCAGTGTGATACCCCCGGCAATTATTCTGTCCATTTTTTTGTGTCGCGTTTTGTGCGTCTAAAGCAAATAATTTGGTTTCGAGTTCTTATCCTTATAAATATATTATAAAAATAATTATACTTATAACGAACATATCTTATTACCTTCGCAACTTTGAGATAGCCTCGTCTACAGCACACATGCAAAGGTGTCTGTCCATTGATCATAATGCTTGTAACTAGAGCGCCTTTTTTAAGAAGTTCCGTCGCTACATCCGGGCAATTGTAGCGTGCTGCCATATGAAGTGGTGTTGATCCGTCAAACGACGATTTTACATTGATGTCTGTATAGAACACGGTGAACGAAAAGAGTTCATGAATAACAAATCTCGCGTCCAATACAAACTAAAAAAAATGAATACTATATACGGCGTTAAACATGTTATACAGGTGAATCCAAACAAATGTGCTCGGATTGACACAACTTAAACGGTGGTTTTGAATTCGTGCACAATTCTTTTTGATTCACCCTGTATCGAATCAATCCTCCAGTGCAAAAAAGGACACACTGTCGCCACTGGCTTTTACACAGCTATACAGGGTGCACTACACTAAATGGGGTATCCCCTACCCTTAAGTCGGTGTTTAAAGCTAGAATCGGAAAGTGTGCATCCCAAAATCCTCAATTTAAAAAGACTTGACAGTAATACCATTGCGTACATGACTATGATTTTTGATTAATTATGATTAATGGGACATCACCTACATGCACCCTGACTATAAACTGTGAATATCATCTAGATAAATGTTGATAGATCTTCCAAATTTGTGCTTTTTACTGGAAACATTGCCGATTACGGCGATATTTTCAAGCCCGTCAGAGAGGTAGTCAACTCCATGGGCGTATTTTGGAAAATCGAGCAGGCTCACCTACCTATTTTCTTCACTTTTTGGTGAGAAAATGTGATCATCTTTAAGAAAAAAATCACTCTACAAGGTCCAAGTGCGCAATTTAGTGGTCTAAAACAGAGTTTTATATCAGTTTTTTTGTACATATCCCTATGGAGCCCTATTTAGTGGTGTGATCCCTTAAGGGTGACATGTTTTACACTACACTGAAAACAATTTTATGTAATCTTTTTTCAAATCTGTACACATATTAATATTTGTTTCTTTATAAGGAAGTTTTTTCCTTTTACAAACATCACAACACATCCTACTAAATCATAATGGAAATCCGCTTCCAATTTAAGGAATTTCTCAACATATTTGTTTGATTTCCATCATAAAGCTTTCCATATAGAGGTGTGTCCCCTTGTGTACAATTGCCGTTGTGACCGGAAACACTTCAAACGGCGTTAAAACGGTGTCAAACCATGGAATTCTTTTTACGAACGAAAAAAACCACACAGAACATAGGCTGTCCTGGTAGTGGTACCAGGAAACTTATTTCAAAATCTGATTTTGAAGTAATTAGGAAACTTAAGTATCTGTAACTTAAAAATAAAAAGGGCGTCCCATGGAAAAGATCACATTATATGCCTTTAAGCAACTTGTTACATACGTGTGTATGTATACTGTTTTACAGCATAAACATTATAAACTGGGGTAATGTTTGCACACGTTCCATAGGAATTCCTAAATGGGGCGAACTTGATCAAATTCAAGTTGGTTCAATTGTATTACTCAAGACAGTAATGTGAGGTTTTTACAAATGACATGAATGACTAAAGTGTTGTAGGGGGGCAGTTACGCCCCTGACAGACAAAAATCCTTAAAAAACCCTTAAAACGCCCTTTGTGCCCCGCCCCAAGATCTATTGTGCCCCGCCTCATTTCCCGGTTGTAGTGTGCATAAGCATTATCACAACTTACATGGACCATTTCTCGAGCGCGTTCTGTGTAACCCCTCCCCCCCCCCCCCCCCCCCCCCCCCCCCTCCCTTCCCCGCTCTCAAAATTTTCTGAGATGACTGCAACAAAATTTGGGGCAACCTTTTACGAAAATTTCAGAAATCTTGCCCCCTCCCCCTGGAAAAAATCCTAGCTACGCCACTGGACCCCTTCGAGTCTTTTAAGGCTATATTGTACCTGCTCCTCTCCGTAACAGATCTTTTATCTTGGAGACGTTATTGCATTGAGCTGCGACATGTAATGGTGCCAATCCATTGGTGTTTAAGATCTCCATATTTCCCATGGCATGGCTTTTGACAGGTCTTCCTAATATCCAATGAAGAGACAGGCTGGATAAGACTACGTGGATCCATGATTTGATGGTCTGGTATGAAAATGTAAAACAATCCAGAATTGAGAAAGAAAATACATGGACAATATAGAGTAATAAGTTGAGGGAGAGAGGAGAGGGGAAGAAGGGGAGAGGAGATAAAAGATCTCTGAGAGAACAGAGACTTAGTAGTGTTTAACGTGTCGCAATACAATATCTTTTATCTGTATAATCACTGAATTTGACCAATTTTGGTGTCAATAGGACTCGTGTTTTGTATGATCTAAGCTATAAATCGCACAACCTTGACGCTAATACTATTAGTGTCACCATCAAGCCCACTCAATATATCCCCCTTTGTATTGTTTTTTTTTCAACACATATCTTTGTTAATAGTCAATCTTCACGTGCAATTATCTCAGATTAAACAGAAGACCTTTCTTTTAATGTCATGATTCTATTTTGTTTACGATAAAACAATTTACACTACTTTACCTGTGGAGAGTTTTTGCCGTTCAGTTTATTTTTGTCAGATTCGGCGTCAGGCAGCTTTTTACCATCGGGAGTATATCGTGGAATGAATGACTGTACCGCTCCTTGCCTGCAATCCACAAAAATGATTACAAAATGTTTGTAAATTTGATTATGAAACCTGGTATGGCACAAAAGTGAACCACGTTGTTATACTTTAAGTTGAGAAAATCAGCCGCTAATGTTTTTTTTAATAGGGCTGGATTTACCATTGGGCCTGATGGCCCTGGCCCAAGGCAAGAGATTTTTGGGGCTCCCAAATATAGAAAGAAATAATAAAATAGATAACCAACACTAAACACTGTCGAAATTAGAAAGAAAGCGCAGTAAATGTTTTCTACGCGCGCATTTTGGCCAGTTTAGTTACAGTCATGTTTTGTCAGCAAATTGGCAATTTTCAGGGAACCCTATTTCCAAATCCTGGGTAAACCACTGGCAACCCCTATATTGTTCTCTCATTAGCCGCTTGAGAGCACATGGCTCCTCATGGAGACTTGGGGACCTCCACATTTTGGCCTGGCCCAGGGCCCCAAAAGGTAAATCCGGCCCTGGTTTGACCACCGATTTCAATAGAACAAAATAAACCAAAGACATTTTATAACCAAATTTGACACGCTAAAATTAAAAAGCAAAGAAACGGCTATTTATAAAATAATATCTAAAACACATAACTTCTTTTATCGCTCTATTTAAACATACATATTGTACAGCGTGTCCAAAAAAGCATAAATATTGTATTGCACAAATAGTACAGACAACCAACCTTGTGAGCGACCAGAAGCGGTTTTTCTTTCGTAATATAGCAAGGGATCGTAACTCTAGGGTATAAGGTATGGGGTTAGGTTTAGACTTATGATTAGGCCTATGGTTAGGGTTAGGGTTAACATTTGGGGTCCCTATAAGCTTGCTAGGTTACGAAAACAAATATCACGTGTCAGAAATTATGCCTTTATTCAGGTGTTTTCAAGTATATAAAGCCTTTTTAGGTTAGAATAGGCAGTATTCCTAGCTCATTAGCCTATGAATCCCCTAGATGTTTAACCAATATGTCGTCGATCTAGCCTGTTTATCGAGGAAAATGACATTGCCGAACGAACGCTTGTGCTTTTATTTTGAAAACTAAATACTTTTAGATTTTGTATTTACCTTGGAATAGCGCTTCGAAGTCTTTTCCTTCCAAGAGGGCCGATCTTCTTTTGACTGGATCCGTTATTGACATTGTCTCGAATCTGTAACGGAACCTTTTCAGTAGATTGTCCGTCCATCTGTGTTGATAGCTTGTCTCTGTGATTGGATGTAGCGTCTCGTATACTTAATTATTAATAATATTGAGACAGCTTCAGTGGTGGGTCTTCGCCCATACTTCAATTACAGTTGGATTGATCATACACCTGTAAAATGAAGTATGCAATTTTAAGACATTATAAATTTGAACCACATTGGTGTTTCTTAAAGGGATTATGCGACCGGCGGAGGTACGATAGAACACGATTTACTGATTTGAACTCATATGGAATAGCCCAATCTTCCTTGTAGGTCACAGGGTTTTATACTATCAACTGATACAAAAGATTAAATAGAGTGTATTAGAGTGATATACACCTAACACAAAAAGTCCTTGACCGGGAGCTTTAAAAAATCTGAGATATACATTTTAATGAGCAAATTTATTCTCCGTAGTTTGGTACCTCATTTATATCTAGAGCGATTCGCGGGTTTCGCGGTTATCGGATTTGGCTGTTGGTTTTTGGTTGTGCCGTTTTTGTAGACATGGTTTGAGGTGGGTACATTAGGATCCCAGCGGAACCAGATTCGATGACTGCCGCATTATTGGTGATTTGTTTCGTGTATTTGCTTACTTACTATTGTAATGTAGCCCAGTGTTGGCGACATGTGTCTTTATCATGTTTATCATGGATAGTACGATGGTCATAGTTATTCAAATTTGATTTTCGGTGTTTACTACAAAGAGTTGCTACATTGCTGTGGTGACAAAGTATAACAGTGTAGCAGGCAGCGAATATGGTTTCGATTTCAAATGTGAAATCATATCCAACAAATCAAATCGGGTCACATTTTAAGGTATCCATCATCTTTTAGCCTAAATCAACAGCGGAAAAAAAATCTTGGGATTTCAATGCAAACGTCATTTGTTCCATCACATTTAGTTTCATCAAATTCGGTTTGTTGTGGCTTGACCGATTCGTTACACCGACCTTACGTAGCTCAAATTGTGAAATCATATCCAACAAATCAAATCGGGACAGATTTTATGGCATCCGTCAT
This sequence comes from Ophiura sarsii, assembly GCA_035610835.1. Classification (NCBI taxonomy): domain Eukaryota; kingdom Metazoa; phylum Echinodermata; class Ophiuroidea; order Amphilepidida; family Ophiuridae; genus Ophiura; species Ophiura sarsii. The sequence goes on along the minus strand of CM069451.1, from coordinate 33,617,190 downwards.
TTTTTAGGCTAAATTGCCGGCATTTTTTTTCTCCGTCAAATGTGTTGCGGTTTGACCGGCTAGCTACACAGACTTAATACGTAGCTCAAAATGTGAAATCATGTCCAAAAAATCAAATCGGTTGTGAGGAAGTCAGTATAATTATATATAATTGCTCACCCCAAAGAAGATTTCTTGATGTACCCCATCATGCTTAGCGCCCCTACAGTACCAGCAGGGCTTATCAGCAAAACAAACCGAGCCACGCATGTGTTAAAGTAATTAACAGCTGGAGGTCGTTTGACGTCTACCATAGTAATACATGGTGCAGATAGGGTAAACTTGGCCACAAATATGAAAGAAGTTGAATCCCAACTAAAACTTGTATTTATAAAAATATAGGGTCTTTAAGAAAATCAAGAGAGGAATGTATTAAATACACATCAATCATATAACTTGCAACGGGATTTTCTTAAAGACCCCCGTTTAACAACTTTACATGTATAAGCATTTCCTTGCACTGTAATATCGATGGGAACCAGTAGACACTGGTGACAGAAATCAGTGGTCGTGTGATGAAAGCAGGGATAGCACTGGATCAAAAATGTGAGAGGTCCCATGACATTTTTCAGGACCCCGTAGGACTTCAAAAAACAAATTTAAGGGGTCCCCCAAGAAATTGAAGTTTGGGTATTTGAAAATTTTACTTTTTTACGGACAGTTTTAATGAATTTATATTGTGAGCAAAGGATGGATATGTAATTTACAGAATTTCTCAAGGTTTCCATTTCCATACATCGTCAAATTTAAGGGGTCCCTTCAATTTTGATCGGGACCCGCAAGTCTTTCCCATTTGAAACCTGACGCGTCACTATTAGAAAGTGAGAGGTCTAGGACGCGCAGACGCGTCAGAATGCGACCCCTGGATGAAAGTGAAGCATCCTGGGGTGCATCAAGAAATCTTGTTTGTGCTCACCCCTGATGGTTGACAATGGTGCCCAAGTAGTTTCAAGAGTACGTCACATTAGTCTTAGGCAATCAGAAGGCCGAAACTACATGAGGGCAACTCTTAGCCGATAGCCAATGAGAAGGCTGAAACTCCATGAGGGGTTTATCTGGGCGTTGAGGAGTAGAATTCGCCCTTTTTTCCTGCGTGCCTGTTTTGGAACGGTATCGTCGGGAAAATTGTCATATATTAAATCAACACAATCGTCTGTTATAATTAAGAAGTTGATAAATAAAACTACCATGGAACACATACCCTAGTTGACTCAAAGTAAACGGCTGGTGTTTCAACGTGTGAAGTTCTTTAAGAAACGGGCACAATTAACCCGAGACAAAACTACGCACTGCAAAGCCACGGTAAATTTAAAGCAAGTAAGCTTACTATACGCTTCCTTTACGCTACCACAAATAATCACAATAATTCAACGCTACTCTAGCATCGTCACATCGGTACAAAATGTATTGTGTTTGTCACTTTTTAGGCTTAATTGCTGGCAATTTTTTTTTTCTCCGTCAAATGTGCTGCGGTTTGACCGGTTAGCTACACGGACTTCATACGTAGCTCAAAATGTGAAATCATATCCAAAAAATCAAATCGGGACACATTTTATGGCGTCTGTCATTTTTTAGGCTAAATTGCTGGCAATTTTTTTATCCAACAAATGTGTTGCGGTTTGACTGGCTAGCTACACAGACTTTATAGGTAGCTAAAAATGTGAAATCATTTCCAAAAAATCAAATCGGGACACATTTTATGGTGTCCGTCATTTTGTAGGCTAAATTGCCGGCAATTGTTTTAACCGTCAAATGGGTTGCGGTTTGACCGGTTAGCTACACAGACTACTTTATACGTAGCTCAATATGTGATCTCATATACAAAAATCGAATCGGGACACATTTTATGGTGTTCACCATTTTTTAGGCTAAATTTCCGGCAATGTTGTCGTCTGCCGATTTCAATGCGAACGTTATTTGTTCCGTCAAATGTGTTGCGGTTTGACCGGTTCATTACACTAACCTTATTCGTACCTCAAAATATGAAATCATACCCAACAAATCAAATCGGGTCACATTGCAAGGTATCCATCATCTTTTAGCCCAAATCAGCAGCAGAAAAAAATCCTTGGCATTTCAATACAAACGTCATTTGTTCCATCAAATGTGTTACGGTTTTATACCGGTAAATTACACCGATCTTATAGGCCTACGTAGCTCAAAATGACGTGAAATCATATCCAAAAAATCAATCAAACTGAGACACATTTTATTGTATCCGTCCTTTTTAGCCTAAATTCAAATTTAAATCAGCAGCGAAAAAAATCCTTGCGATTTCAATGCAAACGTCATTTGTGCTGGAATTTCCGAGAATTTGTAATCCCGGGACCCGGGGATTCCCGATATGTCTATAAACATTTGATTCTGAAATTATCCATAGTTTCATTCATCAAATTATAAATATATAATAAGCTTACTTAAAAAACACCTTGTCGGCTATAAAATCACGATTATTTAATGCAAATGTATAGTTCTATAAAGAGACAGAGGTGAGAGAATGTTTTGCTCTATTCTAAATGACATAGAGTCGATGAGTTTCGAAAATCAGAGATTAAACTTTTATCTTAGATAGGCATGTTCATAAAATTTTGAAAATAAAAGGTCGTGTGCCTTAAGTTGGGACGGGACCCCTTTGTGTGACATGTACGAAAAATGGAAAAATAACATGGGTTATGCTTAAAACGTGTTATCCATGCAAACTATACATAGGAATATAAAGAAAGTATACATTTAATGAAAGCCTACAAATTTTCAAATCTCACAATGTCAATATCAAGGTCATTGTACAGGGTGTGTAGAAAGTATACAGGGTGCAAAATAAAAAAAATGTACCCAGCATGCGTCACCTTTAGGCAATCTCTGACACATGCTAATACTGGAGTTCACGATGCACATTCGTAAACACGTAATAGTGTTACTCTAGCGGCTGTGTAAGAGATTATTGTGTATGAAAAAACATGATCGTATTATATGTCCATTTTCCGGATGTATAAATGCTTGTAACTATATTACCTTGAAAGATAGGAAATAGTCACGTATACAGAAATGTAGGTATATCTCTAGGGAAAATATTTTGTCTGACGACCATATGTCGAGGCTTACTCGTAAAGCTACAATTTTAGTCCGAACGGTGGCTATTGTATACAAGAAAATCGCCACTGTGAATTATTGTCTGCAACTGATTTTGTCTGACGACCATATGTCGAGGCTTACTCGTAAAGCTACAATTTTAGTCCGAACGGTGGCTATTGTATACAAGAAAATCGCCACTGTGAATTATTGTCTGCAACTGATTTACGCGATTGCGCAGTAGTTCACATTTGCGGCATATTTGTTCCATTGACTTTCGCCTAACCAACACCCTTACTTTTCCAAGTATGCGACGCACAATGAAACCACGCTATAAAGCTCTAACTGGTTCGTCATTACACAACACGTACGAACAAAAACCCACCAAAAATGGACCTGCCAGAATCATGCCGACGAATACAGTATTCGAGACTACTAGGTGTCATCTCATAAAATTCAAGTGGATTGTTTTGAAGTTATGATTGTTCAATGACCGACCTTAATACACACACCTCGGACTTCACCCTATTGTTGTTTTACTCCATTGTTTTGTACGAATGGAGCGATACCAACAATAATTCTCCATTCGTAAAATCACGAATGGAGAGTTATTGCTAAGAATGAAGAGTTTGTGTTAAGAATGTAGATTTATTGTTATAATGGAGAGTTATTGTTAAGAATTGACAACTATGTGTGAAAAACTAGAAATTGATAAAAGTGGTTAACAGACAAAGCATCAAACAATAGATAGTTATCACATTTTCACAAATCATAAGGACATAGGAAATACAATTATCTAGGCCTAGTTTAAATTGTTAGTATGTGAGGACTACGTAGTTATAAATAATGTCAATACTTTAAACCGTTTTTATAACTGTCTTATGTGGTTTATCATTTGTTTTTGTTTTTATTATATTAAGTATACTTTTTTTCGATTTTTTGTCCTTACTATTTTTCCTTTCGCTTTTTAATATATTTTTCTCTTTTCTTGTGTCTTTATCTTTTCCCTTTTTCGCTTGTCTTTTTTATTATTTCTTTTCTTTTCTTTATTATTTCTCTTTATTTCTCTATTTCCTATTCCTTTCTTTATTTTTATTTTTTTATTTCCTCTCTATTTATTTATATATTTTTTCTTTTCTTTTTTCCTTTCTTTTGGAATTCCCTCTTTTTCTTTTCCATTTTCTTTTTTATCATTTTATTCCTTCTTTATCATTTCTCTTTATTTTTATTTTTCCTAATCCTTTTTTACTTTTTCATTTCTTTTCTCTCTTTTTATTTCTTTTTCTTTACTTTTCTCCTGTTTGATTCTTTCTTTATGTGTTTTGTTGCCATAATTATTATTTCTTCTCTGAATAAATGACATGGAACTTGCTAATTAACCCTAACCAGTAAAGCTAGTTTTGTGTGCGTATCGGGGGGAGGGGGGAAAAAGTGCTATTTTTTCGACCCGAAAAATCACCCAGCACCCCCGGGATTAGATCGCAGGACCATCCGCACCCAAGTCTGTCCCTCTACCAACTGAGCTAACTCCCTAGCGGCTATGCGGCCACAAACTCCGTGGCCACATATGCCTGCGGTAGGTGACGTCATCGCGGCAATGCAGCAGCACGTGCCTGAAGATAGTTTCTGGCAGTGAGATTTAGTGAGATTCAGTGGGGTTAGGGATAATTATGGCTTCATTTACTGGTTTTTCTTATTTTTGAGCTGGGCTTTAATGATGTTTATTTGTTTTTTTCATTCTTTCTTTATAACCTATTATTGTAAACAGGGTGTCCCAGAATGATCTATACCGGAGTAATACAATTTTTGTAGGTATGAACTTAATTAATATTGTCCAAACAGTTTTCGTATTCATCTTGCGCAAACGCCCAGCTTTCTTAGGAATTTTAGATTTTGAAAATCGGACATTTCTGATGGAAAATACAGACTTTTTCATAACGATAGTAGATTTCCAGGTTTTTGTCCAAAATGATCCATTATGAAGATTTAGAAAGTCACTAACCATTTTAAACATTTAATTATATCTGAAATGTTATTCGCATTATTATTGCACCCTTTTCTTATTTTAATTAGCTTTTTGATAACAATCGATTGTTGTGTGCATAGAAAACAAAGCTCTGATTGAATTGGCAGGATTTGTTTTTGACCTTCCTTTCTTTGGCGGGAGTTTTGAATATAACTTATGAGGTGTGGGGTTTGTTGTTTGAAATGCTGGTAGTGCTAGAGAGAATTGCTGTAAAGATGAATTATGTGGGCCGACATATGAAAAAAACTTTTTTCATCGAATTTATTTCTTACCACAGCGGAACAAATAGAGATATCTCAATAAAATTAACGGAATAAGAAGGAAACATTTCAAACATCATATCACAAGTGTTTAAATTTGAAACACCACATGTTTTATATATTTTTAAAATATTTTTAAAACCCAGTTTAGATCATTCTGGGACACCCTGTATTATGTTTGCTTGAACCAAACATTGATTTAACATTTTACAGACAATTGGTTTTTGGCTTTCAATATATTGAATGGCTTTTAAGGGGCGGCTGTCTGTGAACCCTCAGGTAGAGCTTCCGTAAAATTGCCGTAACTTCTTCATTATTCATTTACAACAACAACAACAATAATATTTATATAGCGCTATTCCATCTAGATCATAGCGCATGTATGTAACACATCAGAACACAAAATACATTTAGCATGGAAAAAGGTGAGTCTTATAAGACTACAACGAAAATGAGAGATATTGTCAGTTCCTCTTATGGCACGAGAGAGATTGTCCCATGCCCGTGGACCAGCTACACTGAAAGATTTCTGACCCAAGACCTCATTTTTCCTAGGAACATTTAGGCGAGTAGTGTCATTTGCAGAACGAAGAGCTCTTCGAGGAACATATGGTGACAGTAAATTGCATAAATATCCAGGTGCAGTATTGTTCATGCTTTTGAAGACAAAAAGACATAGTTTGAATTGAATCCTTTCCTGTATGGGCCAGTGGAGTTCTTTATGCGTGGGAGTAATATGGTCACGCATGAATATGGAACATATCAACCGAGCGGCATTGTTCTGCAATCTTTGAACTCTAGGAATGGGTTTTTATTTGTTTTGAATATATGATTTTTTGTTTGTTGAGTAATTGACATAAAAGTGCCAAAAAATAAATCAGATATTCAAATAAATAAAAAAATATTTCTAGAGGACTTCATTAAAATGCAATTTCAGCATTTTTTACCAAAAATGAATTTGCTACAAATACACCAGTTTTTGAGCAAAAAAAGAGGACTTTTTTGGCAAAAAAAAAATTAAAAACAGCTCCTTTCGAAAAATATATACATCATATTTTAATATATCAAGTGCTGTAACTTTTGAATTTTTAAAATAGTTCAAAAATTACAGCACTTTATAAATTTCATGTTGTGTGGGTTAACAGCCCCCTTAAGCACTTACATTTTTCTGCCAGGGTAGATGCCATGAATATAATCAACAGGTTGGTCAACTTCAATCGTCGAGTTTTGGGCAAATTTCTTGATAATGAATAATGTGTCGGTGTTTGGCTTCAAATTGAATTATTTCAGAGATTTAGCAGCTTAAATAGTCAAACTGGGAATTGAAGATTATCCATTATTCCATGAATATAAATGTCATAAAGATCCACGGATATAATATTCCAAACAATGCTATGCTATTTCTACACAGTAGAAATTGATTCCATATTTGATTACAGAAAACTCAGGCCAACTGCATGTCTAGATCCTTCCTGGTCAAAATCTGATTATCAAATGAATGAAGTATTGATTCTATTAAAGTCAGTTATCTTATAATACATGTGTGTGACACTACCAATATTGAGTGGTCGTTTATATAGTATTGGTCTGATAATCTGGCAACTTATAATCTAGACAATCGTCTTATAGTAGCTTTTGTCGAAATGATCCATATTCTGAAAATCTATTTATAAGAAACTAAACCCTTTTATTCGGAAATGTTATTCGCATTATTATTGCAACCTCTTCTTATTCTAATTAGCTTTTTGATATCAATCGATCGTTGAGTGCATTTAGAAAACAATGCTTTGATTGAATACGGCAGGATTTGTTTAGCTTGAGTGGTTTTAACCTTCCTTTCTAGGGAGTTTTGAATGTAACGTATGAGGGGTGGGGTTCATTGTTTGAAATACTAATAGTGCTGCTAGAGAGAATAGAATGATGAATTATGTGAGCCAAATTATGAAGAAAAAAAAGGTTTTTCATCGATTTTCGTATATGTCTTTCGTATACTGGAGGAGACTTCTCAGGTCGTGTGCCTTGAGTTGGGACCCCTTTGTGTGACATATGCTAAAAACGAGAAAAATCACATGGATTTTGCTCAAAACATTTTTAGCATTAAAACTATACACAGAGGTATAAGGAAAGTATACATTTCCTGAAAGCATACAAATTACCAAATCTCACAATGACAATATCAAGGTCATTATACAGGGCGGGTAGATAATATATAGGGTGCAAACATCAAGAAATGCACAAAAACTACAAAATTGTTACTGGTCATTTACATACCTTGAAGATAAAATTATAATTTATTAAGCTGCATAATTCAAACGTATACACTAGTATTACAAAGTAAAATTGTTGTAACCTTTGTCTTTAGTTATAGAGGATACTTTATACAGGGTGGTCACAATTTGTAACAATATAAGTAGGTGAAAACGTATTTCTGAAATAAAGTTAACCGTTATCATAACTTAGTGTCATAATAAATTTTAAATTGACGTTTTGTAATAATATTGCACCAAACACAAACATATGACTAATAATTACCATATTATACAGGGTGGAACAAGCGAAATGCACATGTATGATCGAGTCCTCAATCCACGCGTTTCTTCACTTTTTGATTTTATTTTGATGAAAGCAATGATAATGAATTGAAAATAAAACACACATGAAATGATCATGTTACAATTATAAATGTTGCTTAGATATACATACTAAATTTAATATGGCCAATAACATCATGTGTTATTATGTTACAAAATAAAGCACATGCGATCTAACGGAGCGCTTATTTTTGAAAACAATCTATTTTCTTCAGTTCACTGCCATAAAAATGTTTGAGCATGGGTAAAATTAATTACTATTAGGTAATTGTGCAAGATGCAATGTGTAAGTACTTTTGTCCGACAATGATCAACAGACTATTAATAATGACACCGATGGACTCACTCCCCCCACCCCTTCCCATATCTCGCTACGCGCCGTAAATCTGTCAAAATTGATAAAGATGTCTTCTGGACAAATTTCAAGATTGCGCGCATGCAATATGCACACCGTATAGTATCGATTGGGACGTTAAAGCACGAGATGTACACGCGGGTTATTTGAACTCACTCGGCATGCATGCAGTAGAGCGTGCATACCTTGTAATTTGTAAGCTGTCATTTGTCTGGTTATAGCAAAGTAAACATACCACACGTACAGAATGTAAAAGGGATTTGTTGTGCTGGTATCACAATATTTATACTGTTTCACTCCATAAAGTGGTTAATTTATTTTAAGATATTATGTTATCAGTATAAATCAATCAATCGGTATACTACTAATCGGTACACAACAGCCAATCTCTCTGACATTCTATCTAGATGTATCGTCAATGAGTGATGTGAATGAAGTATTTCATTGCGTGTCTGTGAGATTAGCTTCTCATCTTCTGCGATTCCTCATCATTCTCCCCAACATTCCTGTTTACTCCTCATAGCCCGATCTCTCTGACATTCCACCTAGCATGTATATTGATAATCAATAAGTGAAGTGAATGAAGTATTTCATAGCTTGTCTAGAGATTGGCGCCTCCTCCTCCGGTTCCTCCTCCTCCACCCTAAGCACCCGTTGACCAATTATTTGCTCCCAATTAAAACTGAAATAATTCAGACATTATGTTGTGGATGGTATGGAGAGAATATTTATTGTGCTTTGTAATGACACCAAATTGGTTATTTTATGACGAGAAATATAGAAACGGTGATATCATAAACATCATTAACAGTGTAAAAATATCACACCTCCTCAAAAAACGGGGTTCCAATTCGTGGCACACGACCCTCAATGAAACTAACGCAATACGTAGGAAACATTTCCACCATAATATCGCAAGTGTTTACATTTGAAAAACGATTTGTTTTATATTTTTTATATATTTTTGAAACCCGGTATAGATCATTCTGAGACACCCTGTAAATTACGGTACGTTAATAAAATACACGATACGTGTATACGTTTTGATATCTGACCATTTTAAACAAATTGTTTTATCCCGTTGGTTTTGTATAGGCCTACAACATGCCAATTTTACCGTTGATGCTTAATTATGTTTCATAAATTTGTCAGGTTTGTTATATATATATTGTAATTGGTAACTTAGGTACTCCGGTACTTTTTATCAGATGGTTTTTGGTTTGCCTTAATTATTTTGATGTATTTTATCCTTTTGTACACTATAATATTGCTCTGCATATTTTATATTGTTTTAGTCATTGTAAAGCGCCTTGAGTTTTGTCGAGTTAAGTAAGGCGCTTAACACTTTCCACGTGGCAGGCGTCTGCAGACGACATTCCAAAATGTCACAAACTGTTTCAAAAATGTCAAAATTGTGAAATTTCATAACCATATTTGGAATTACCATGTGAAATGCATTGAAATAAGTACAAACATGCTTCGTATTGGTTCAGTAATCCTTGAGATAGACTTTAAAAATTGGGAAAGGTTTCTGAAAATCTGTTTTTTATAATGGTAAAACCGATAGCCGTGTTATTATTATTATTATTGTATCAAATGCGATGACCTGAAACCAGAACGCTATTAAACCAAGGACAGTCTATAGATTATCCCTGGTTAAAACTTGTATCAAGGATGGTATAACAATTAATTGAGGCATACAATCCTCTTCTAACAAGAAAAGTCATAAAAAGACAATAATCGCTCAGAGGAAAGCTAATTATTAACTTAATTTCAATTAATGGCCGTAACTTCATTCTATTTGGATAAATGGAAATGTATCGTAACTAAATATGAATATAGTACGGTACTAATAGACATGTGCATACTATATACCTAGTTTTGTATCATTAAATGTGTTTATCATGTAATAATTAATTTATAATAAATAACTTCATTCATTATTCAAATACTTCTTATATTACTATTACTTGAAAATCAAGCAAATAAATAGATAAAAACAATTATATCGCTACATCAATCAATAATCATTTATTCACTCATTCACTTAATTAAATAAGTATTAAATATGTTATTTAATTACTTAATTACTACTTGAAGAAATTTATGTTGTCTATTCATTTATCAAATAAATAAATAATTCATACAGTTCATTCATTAATATGATTTCACAACAAATGCATAATATGTAAGCGTAAGGAAAGTAGATTTACAAAATATATCAATTTTATTATTAAATTATGCTATATTTCTATCAATCGTATTCACATTAAAAAATATTTATATAATCATTGATCGACTATATATTTGTCATTTGATTAATTATAAATCTGATCGAAGTGGCGTACCTACTATATTCATAATACAATACCATACACATGGTAAGTGATAATGCATCCTACTGTGACTATACCAATGCTTTTATAACACTTACACAGCCAATCATTAGAATTGTTAGATAAGAAGTTTAGGTTGGCTATTTATCATGTACTTTATTAATAATTTTGTTACGTTACCACAGTGAATGGAGCGCTCGTGCTTTTATTTTCTTAATCATAACATAATTATAACATAATATTAAGAATATTCATTGTTGTTATCGTTGATAAGTTACAGAAATCATGACTCGATCAGAGAGTCTCCTGTACCACCAAATATCGTTAACCTTGCTAAGTGGCTCACGATCTCCAATGATACATGACGCTCTAAGTAGAGTTGACGAACAAATACAATATATTTGATAGAGATAGAAAAACTAATTTATATGTTTAGACACGTTTTTAATTCGTCCCATTGTTCTGTATTTGTGATTGGAATCCTCTGGTGTGTTTTTTAATTAGCTAGTAAATCATTAAGTTTTTTAACTTCTAAATAAAACAAATGAAATATTGGAATCTCTTTTGGGGTTTCGTTATATATCATGCGAAACTTGTATATTGCATAACATGCAAGGATGATTATAACATTGGCTATATCAAATTCAGAGTTATCATCATCTTAGATCTGCTTTTTGATCCTGTCTTTCCAACGTTTAGGTATTGATGTTATCAGCTTGTGTAGATTAAACATGTTAAAAGGACATTTTATAATATTTTCGAGTTCTCTCAAGTTATCAAATCTATTCTCAACAATAATATCACTCAAATAATATATGTGAGCGTGTATCCATTTACGGAAAAACAACACTTTACCACCATTTCTTACATTATCATTACCCAAAAACGAAACATTGTTTGAATATTCTTATTACGTTATTTTGTAAAATAATACCATGATTCTAATAGATCTTGATAAAAAGATGGTAATTTACCTTTAGTTATGTCATATATATATATACATCTTCACGTTTACAGTTGAGATCAAGTATATAGATAAGATAAGTTCAACTGGAAGAAATTACAGGATGCTGCTACAAGAGAACAGTTTCAACTTGAACTGTCAAACAGATTTGAAGCCCTCCAGTGCAACAACTTGTCAATACCAATAACAGAGAGGTACGATTTGTTTGAAAATGCTGTATCAGAAGTGGCAGAGAAGGTTGTTGGTGAATGCAAACCATGTGTGATGCCAAGTTGGGTGGCAGACAGAACCAAGCAAATAAAGCAAGAGAGGGATGGATAAGGCTAAAAGGAGGTTAACAAACAGGCCAGATAGGCAGTTAGATGAATCTTTTAGACATAATTTGATACCCAATTTGCCCCCTAACAACAAAGATAAACCATGATTAGCACCATTTAAAGAAAAATATCCCATTTTCAAAAGTCGCATTTCCAATACACAGCACGAGAAGAAAGGACCAATTGGGGTCTCTCGGGGTGTGTGTATATTAGCAAGGATTGACGGGATATCGATCGCACAGTTCAAATGCGTTGGGTCTCACGACATGATTGTGTGTGTTAACAATTGGTCCTTTTTTCTCGTGCTGTGTATTGGAAATGCGACTTTTGAAAATGAGATATCTTTCTTTAAATGGTGCTAATCATGGTTTATCTTTGTTGTTAGGGGGCAAATTTGGTATCAAAGTATGCCTAAAAGATTCATCTAACTGCCTATCTAGCCTGTTTGGTCAAAAAGAAATTTAGTGTTACTCAAAATGACATAAACAAAGTGGTATACTTTCTTTTGTTGAACCCTTTATTCAGGATGATACATATATTAACTTACCTACTTGACTGGCATTCGTAATTATTCCGAAAAACGCCGCGAATGAATTGATATTGCTAATTTCTGAGAGGTGATCTCCTCCCTGGTTCATGGTTGTTATGTCTACCGTCTATTAATTAAATTGCCATGTGCCTCGATTACATGCCTATTTCGTTTTATCCTTGGTGTAAGACAGCACGAAACTAACCTAGGACCAAATCCTCTATTGAGGGATTAAACGAGTATACATCCTTAATCTGTAATAGGTCTAACTTATAAATATCTTACACCAAGGATATCTATTAGTTCAATTACTACCCGTCCGTGTATCGACGGCAACCAACCATATAATATATACCGAACCAACCGACCCGTAACAACCTCGAGCAGACTTTTTTTAATTTTTTAAAATGATTGTTCAATCGATCGGTGATTGAAGTACTTGGTCACAGGTCACTAATAGGTATATCAAATAAGGTGGGATCGTTTCAAAAAATCCTTAAAATCGTGATACGTGTCTCTATTTTAAATAGAAGTTGTCAAAAAAACATAACATTTTTGGCATCATATTAAAGACAATTTATCTAGCTACCGAATAAAAAAAGAATTAAAGCCACATGTTTAGCAACAGTGAAGTTATCAATCTAAACGTCGAGTGAGTCAAGGGTGGGAGCGGTGGATGAGGAGCCGGTGGATGAGGCGCCCATAGGTTTGTACACAAAATAGCGGAAAACTAGAACTTTTGAAATTGATGCCATTTTAAAAGTATACATAGGAAAGTTTTCAAACTTCTCATATGTGTTAATAACATGTGCCTGCTACTATGAATACTAATATTGAATTGTTATCTAGACATTCTCTACTAGAATATGATGTTCAATTCAGGGAGTGTTTTAATGTAATAAATACACAGTTTTATTCATTTTATTGATTAAACAATGGCCAAATCGCAGTCTCTCTATTTCATTTGTGTGACTCTTCGGTCCTTTTCTACCCTGGGTAGTAAAACATTTAACTAAAAAAGCCAGAAGTGTTTCTTCACAGAATTGTTCATAGATTTATGAAAAATTTGCTATTTAGACCTATTTTGGACCACCCTGTATTCAAAATAAAAGGAACTTTAACGATATTCATGTAGTTCATTTTGATAACCATTTTCCTTTAAATTAAATGGTCCATGCTAACTAAATTTTATAGAATATTATATACAAACATTCATTTTATGCATTATTTCATCATCATTTTAGACACCCTATACTTTTCCTGTGTACATTTTAGGCAAATGATTCTTAGCAAATTTGGTAGCACCTTCTGCGGTTGTTCTGATTTTGGTGACTATTTTCAGCTAAACCCTAATTGTACAAACTATCAAACTATTTTGTGAGGAGCAAAAACGATCAAATTGTTTATGTTCCACCCTATAAAAATTGAACACACCCTGTATAATTTGATTCTTTTTTGCAAAAATAAAAAACCTTGAATCTTAAGCTTTCCAACAATATATAGTTTGTGGGTCATTAAGTATATAAAACTTTAAGTTTTGTCCCGTTTAATCAGAATTTGTGCATTTCTCAACATTATTAGAAGTGAAACTTTTTTTTGGACCAGTTTGTGACTTCTGACCACTTACGACCTGACTTAATATATTTGAGGTCACGCGTTATGAGCTCGCCTCCCAATAGGGTGGTGCTGTAACACTGTTTAGTTTCATGCTGTCATATTCCTTACATATTTTTAAAACTACAAACGCTATCTCAAATTTGGTATCATTTTAAAGCCCTAATAACAAGCTATCTGCCTGCAAAATGGCATTGGTAGGGGAGATGCGGCAGAGTTGAGCCAATTTTTATATTTTGTGTCACCATATGCGGAAGAAAAGTACAAACCTGTAAAAAATTAGTGTAAGTAAAACTTTAGAGTGTTGTTTTCGTTGTGAAACAATAACAGTTGGGATAGCAGTTAAGGCTTATTTATATAAAAGGTTTGAAAAAAATTGGTAAAGTGGCTCAACTCTCCCTACAGTATGGAAGAGATGAGCCACCATTTCAGGAGAGTTGAGCCAGCATGATAAGTCAATGGCTGGTGAAAAAAACCAAAATCATATTTTTCAACTTTTGATTTATTAATCCTTAAAGTAAATATGGTGCTCAATTGTTATTATCATGGCACAAAATAACATTTTCTCTCATTTATTATACATTTTTCACCTTTAGTCCAAAAATCAAAATGTTACTACATGTTTTCCCTATGCTCAACTCTCCACATGACCAATGGCTCTCCTCTCCTCATGGTGACCATTTTGGAAATAACCCAATCCTGTCCGGTGTAGAACTTTTGGTAGTTTACAATAGTTCTCTAAAATAATGGTCATATACACACACCCCCTTCAATACACAAATTACCGCCATTATAGTCTAAGTCTTGCTATGGGGAAAAAAAAGACAAAACATTTATTTTTCTATTTTTCACTCTTTAGGTATCTTTGATAATGACAGTAGAGTTTAACACTAAGAATGTCTTATTGATGCTATATAACAATATATGCCAATATAAATTTTAGTAAGTTACTACTTTTCGAGTTATATGGGGTGGCTCAACTCTCCCTGTGGCTCAACTCTCCCTGTGGCTCAACTCTCCCGCATCTCCCCTATAGCAAATAGAGAAAGGGGGATACAGTTGTTTGAAGTTTGACGACCTGGGGTGGTGCCGGAAGGGGTGCCGCCTGTACAAACTCAATGGGAATAATCCCATGCTATTTAGTAGACTTTAAAGGTAGATGTTCCGATTTTCAATTTGAAGTTTTCTATTCGACATGAAATGTCATCCTCAAAAAAGTCGTATTCCAAAGTTTGAGTTTGCATAACTCTAATGGTTCTTATTTTAGATGCACAAGATGCCGTGAAATGTGCCTATTGAGTTGTACACAAGCTATATTGGTGGTTAACCACTTTTCGCGGTAATTCGATGTTATTTCACCGATTTCTTCGTTATCATACTGATTTGGACCGTCAAATTTCAGTATGTTAATCAGAAAAATATGATCTTTCATATGATATGAAAATCTCCATATGTTTGAGAAAAA
This sequence comes from Ophiura sarsii, assembly GCA_035610835.1. Classification (NCBI taxonomy): domain Eukaryota; kingdom Metazoa; phylum Echinodermata; class Ophiuroidea; order Amphilepidida; family Ophiuridae; genus Ophiura; species Ophiura sarsii. Next base: position 33,601,625 of record CM069451.1, on the reverse strand, counting down.
TCTGTGTTATGAAAATGTGATCGGGTCATCTACCTTTAAGTATGTGGTTCAACTTGTCAACTATTTGTAACAACTAATTAATTATGGTTAAGACCATGATCATCAGCTTTCTTCCTATTCGCTACACAGTCAACATGAATAATCAGCCTCAATTTACCGGATTTATAAAAATGACTATAACAGAAAAAGTGTTCAACCTATGAAGGCAAAAGTATGCATTTTTAGAAAGCTTGTAACTAGATGAATTCAGAAATGTAGTTTAGATCAGGAAAGGATACATCCTTAACAAATATTTCTGAAAATTCTAAAAATAGATAAAATAAAAATGGGAGATATTCACTATAGCCGGTATAATTACCTTATCGACGTAGTAACCTTTGACAATTATATACGGTATGTGACACTGCATGTCAAAACCAGGCGGAATTGGGCAGAGTTATGAATGGAGAAAAATGCCAAAGCTTTTTGGGGGTCATTTTTATCAATTTTTGGATTTTCCTGATTTCATAATGCTAGTCATGTCAAAAAATAGCTGTAGAAATTTTGAACTGAAATTTCATTGGGAAATAATGTTTTTAATTGTTTATTCTTATTTATTTCTTTATTATTTACCTTGTTATATGCAAATTTGAATGGACGTTTTATATTTTTTAACATTCCAGGTAGTCCTAATTCAAAATGTTACAACTCGAGTTAGGAATGTCCGATTTCAATAAAACAAGTGGTGAACTCCTGCCCAATTGTGCCTGGTTTTGACATGCGGCGTCACATATAATCTGATGGGTAATATCATGTGATATTCAAATATGTAAAGTAAATATTGATGGGTAGGTATAACAAATATATGGATCTCAAATTAAAAATTAAAAAACTGTGATATTTTCCCGAATCATACCATTTTAGTCCTTGGTTGTACTATAATTTCAATGGCCATATTTGGTTTCCTCATGCAATTTCCCTTCAGAAACTGTTTACTTTTACTACCTCAGGGGATATACAAAGAAGATGTCTTGATGTACCTCATCATGCTTAGCGCCCCTACAGTACCAGCAGGGCTTATCACCAAAACAAACAGGGCCACACATATGTTAAAGTAATAGACAGCTAAATACATGGTGCAGATAGGGTAACTTGGCCACAAAAATTAAAAGAAGTTGAATCCCAACTAAAACTTGTATTCATAAAAATATAGGGTCTTTAAGAAAATCAAGAGAGGACTGTATTAAAGACACATCAATCATATTATATACTTGCAAAAGGATTTTCTTAAAGACCCTTGTTTAACGACTTTTTCCTTGCACTGTAATGTCGATGGGAACCAGTAGACACTGTGATGAAAGTGAAGCATCCTGGGGTGCATCAAGAAATCTTCTTTGGGGGATATACAAGCAAATATAAATGTGTAAAGTTAAAATCATGTCGCGAAAGCCAAAATCCGTGTGTAACGCGAAAGGAGGCGAGCTTATAACACAAAACCTTGAGTATTAGTTAGATTATTTGAATTCATCGATGCGCGGTTAATCATATCATCCTTTTCTATTGAGTATAATACAGTTGAAAAATAAATAAATAATGTTTTTGCATTATGGCTTTGTCTGAAACAATAAAAGTACTTCTAAAAGCAATCGTGAAATGGGAATGTCCTTAAAGGTAGATGTTCCGATTTTCAACTTGAAGTTTTCTATTCTACATGAAAGGTCATCCTTAAAAAAGTCGTGTTCCAAAGTTTGAGTTGCATAGCTCTAATGGTTCTTATTTTAGACGCACAAGATGCTGTGAACTGTACCCATTGAGTAGCACACAAACTATATCGGTGGTTACCACCATTCGCGGTAATTCGACGTTATTTCATCGATTTCTCCGTAATTATACCGATTTAGGCCGTCAAATTTCAGTATGATGATGAGAAAAATACGAGCTTTCATATGATATGAAAATCTCCGTATGTTTGAAATAATTCTGTGTTACGAAAATGTGATCGGGTCATCTACCTTTAACTGACTAATTTTAGAAATAATGTTTTAACCCACAATTACTAATCCCCGTTTTGCCCGATTATCTGCTTTACATAAACGGTTCCATAATTAAGGTACGTATAACGTACGTAAGTAAGGTACGGAAATGCACGCGAATTGTTATATTATTTTCACACGCTAATAATTCCGTAAATTGATTCGCATGTAGAAATGCACGGATAAAGTGAAAATCTACATGCGTAAATACAAGCGGATTGGTGTACATGTATTTCCACATTTTTGTTTATTCTGTAGATTAGTGTGGTAATAACGAGGTGTAGAATGCTGAATTTCCATATGCGAAAATTCAAGCAAAATCCACCCGGAGCGGTGTTTTTTATTACTACAGTATGTTGTAATATAAATTGATGTTAAATGTATAGTGGGTTTTAGCATGTAATGTTAAATATGGTTATCGGATTAGCTAGCTTCTAACCCCTCTTGGTGCTATCAGCTAGCACCCTGCACTGCCTTCTCTGGTTAGGATCTGGTCATGTCTTGCTGCCCTGCTATATGGTTGTTTTGTTTTGATTCAGGCCTGCTTTGAATTGCTTTTGGTTTGACATCATATTCATCCACCTAGAAAAAGATCCAGAGCTATTACAGGTTTGATTTTGTTTAACTCTTCTTACATATGGCATAGTTTGTTTTTAGCTGAGGGTACCGGGCAGGCTGAATTTCACTGGGTTTTTTCACTGTCTTCACATGCCTGTGGGCTGCAGAATTCTGCTCCTTTTGCACTGTTTTTATGCATGTCAAGTCAGCTGGTTCTGTCATTATTTCCTCTGACCATCCTTCCTCTAGTCTCCTGGCTTGTCTCACCCCTGGTACTCTCAGTTATATACTATTATTATCATTATCTAACATTCTGAGACCTTCTTGAAAGGCGGCAATCTCTTTTAACGCAATAGACTAGCCATGGTCTACCCAGGACATTATTGAGGTACATGCCCTTACGCCGTCGCTCTTTTCACAAGGGTGGCACCGAGGGACAGTATTATACAGTGCGCATCCTTTCACAAGGGAATGCATGAATGGCAGAGAATACATACCCGTATCAGCAGGACATACTCCTCCTGGTATGACTAACTAACCCAGATCTTCCTGATAGGACGGTATTCATATTCATGAACGACCCGATGGACTAGGTCTGATCCGGGTTAGTATTTTGCTCCCGCCCTTAGCACAGCACAAGTGGTAGAATATGGACATTATCTACACCGCCTCCAAGTGACAGCATTTAACTATTGAACTAATCCCCCGTGACTGAATTTTCCAACCAGCAGTAGGCCAATAATAATATATTGTTTGGTTGTCCGGATTTTACTACAGATAGACCAGTGTGCAATGAAGGCATTCATGTGTAGTAGCGTGTGATAATGCTAAGTATCAGATGCTAAACGCCCTCCCCCTAAACCAATGTTGGGGCTGATATACAGTATATAACACAGCCCGTTGCTGGTGAATGCTTTTATATGGACCAACATTGAGTTTAGGGGGAGGGACCACCGTTTCACAGAACATGCAGGAAGTGTCCCAACAGTTTTGAACTTGATTGTAGGTATCTGGATGAATGGCTTGCGGGACAAAGGATGTGACTTAAGGTTCAGTCACATAGAAGACAGCTCGCGACCCAACCTCTTCCCAACTACACAAGACCGCCATTTTTTCAAAATCGGCTGAAATCTTGTTCATACTTGCGCATTTTACATTTTGGATCCCGACCAGGGATGAGCAGGGATGATTAGTATGCGATATTCCCCGCCTTCAACAAGACAAGAGATGCTGAATCGCCTACCAGTAGGCGACAGCATCATGAAATCAACAAGATCAAGCATGTTTAATCGGCGACGCCACTTGTTCAGTCCCCGATCAACATGATCAATCGCCGACCTTAACACGACGGCACAAGTTGTGACATGTTGCTGTCAAGACTGCTCGCCGAGTTGTTGACGCCAAGAAGTGACACCTCGCCACGAAGTCAACGATTTAACATGTCAAGTTGGCTTGCATCTTCTCTCCCGCTTGGAGCAAACTCATTGCCGACCACTTTCCAACTACACACAACCACTCATGATGCACGAATACTCATCGGCTACCGCTTCCAAACCGCTCATGTGTCCATGCCGACCTTCCCGATTAAAAAAACCGCCACAATTTTTTTAGGCTGCGAGAAAAATGTGGCGGGTTGGTAAAATTTGCCACGTGCTCCCGACCACACAAGACTGCAGAAGACTGCGCAGGACAGTCCCAGACCTTGCCGAAACTACACATGAAAAAGAGAAAACTGCTCATGATTTTCGAATAATCGACAACTGTGATCAATCTGGAGCAGTCTAGAAGTGGTTTTCTAGCAACTAATCGGCTATGTGACAGTACACACACATTTTCAGTGCGTAATCACACACAAATCAATGATTTCCTATACCTAGTGCAACTTTGCTGTTGTTATGCGCGGTCATTGAAACCGCCATAACGTAATAAGTATCCATTCGATTTTGTTGAATGAGGTATCACACTGCGGAACAGGAATTTGCTTATTTAATGTATATCTCAGTTTGGTACCGATTACCTATTTTGAATAAGCCAACCTCAAAGGACTGAGTCCGGGACTTTTGTTGTGTAGGAAGTTACAAGGGTTTTACTTTTCCATTCTCCACACCTCCATTACGGACATTCTTACGTATTTGTATGTCTGAAATATGTACAAAAAAATGTATTTTCAATTTAAGGGCGCTCAGCATAATTTGATTTTTGTTCAATTCGTTCATATTTTTTCCACCACATGTGATGTTATACTTGGGTGCATCATATCTTTTACTTCAGGCAGGCAGCTTGCTTGGGTTTGAATATCACCTACTGGGTTACGTTGTTGTTAGGGGGAATAATTATGAATGTTCTTTACTTCTCTATTTTATACTAGATAAATCGAGTAAAGGAATAGGAGGAACATTGTGATACTGCACCCATTATTTTCTTTTAATTTACTCCAGGACAGCTTCTAGAAGGATGACACCTCGCAAGACGACCAAACAGACGCTAGAATGATTCACAAGCTGCCTGAATAACTCTCACACCACCGAGTACGACTCACACACTTTCTTTCAACAGTGCCAGTCAGCCGCACTACACCCACTGCACCACTCTCAGTCCTTATCCCAATATCTGATTATTTTTTACCAGATTAGTTCATGTCCCAGTTCTCTCTTATATTTCAGACTTAATAAGGGGAGAGTATTAATTCCATGTATGAATTAACAAAAGAGGAACTAATTCCAGTTATACAGCGCAGCTCTACAATGGGGAGAAATGGCTAGTTTAATGGTGTGATTTGCAGTAGCAAGTCGATTAGCAAATACCTTGTTAACTTTTAAATCCGGCGCTTGGAGTATGGGTACAGGATATTTGCCTTGCATTACAAGGCTGTCTTGATTAGAACTAGGCGTAACGGTCTTGACCATTTCAATAGGCTATGATTCACCTGTTCATCATTGCTTACATGGTAGTTTAAACATGGCTATCTCCGCCGCTCTCAGTACATCACCGCGTACAATTGTTTTCCCCTGGTTCGAGGAAGTCAACGGTACTTGAGATGGCCCATGGGGTGAACAAATTGACCTCTTTTAACCCCTTTCATGTCCACAACGTCAAATTTTCTATAACTTCAAACAATTGGCCTGCATAGATGAACTGTCATGGCGCTTATGGATTAACACTTCAATTTCATCGAACTTGATGACGTTAAATCGATGTGTAGGCCTATAAGGTGACTTTGACTATTGGAGTTTAGCCTATTTGGTTTCTAATGACTGATCCTATGTGACCGTTGGCCATTTTCTTTCGTTACTTTACACTACTTTTACCATGTTTACTGGACTTGTGTGTTCGCTTTACAATGGCGGATTCCAATGTCAAGATGCGTAACCAATCTTGGTTAATACGACCTTATGACCTTTGACCATGCTGTCAATACTTTGCTCTGCACAAATTGAACTTTTACATACTATTGCTCGTGGATTATAACTCTGAGGTCAGGCGTTCACACTGTGTCAGGGATACTATTAACTTTGGGATAGGAAAGTAGTATACCAACGTACGTAACGAAAACGGACCTTTTGCATATTTGAATAAATTATAGTAATCCGTCTGGAATGCGTCGGTGACCGGCGTTTAACGCGTTTAACAATGTTTAACCAGGTTTAACGGCAGGTTAAACGGCATGTTAGTCAGCATAGGTTTGGGGGCGCTGTAGATTTAAACAGACGACGGTGGCCACGCGAAACCTAAATTTTGAATTCGTAGTGAATAACATGTAATCGCCAATTTTAAACTATCATTTTGACAAATACATCATAATTAAAAGGATTTTTATCGTTAACCGGGCGATGACTGTTAAAAATAATTCAAAATGGTGCACTCCTGTTGCCAAATTGGGTCGTCTGAGAGACGCGTGGCCAGCGTTGCGTCGTCTGCTACAATCATCACGCCTGATCGGTATAACGCCCCCAATTCTATGCTGACTAAGTTCAATTTAAAAGTGGACCCGATCGGCAAGCTCAGTGACATACCCCTGACTGTGTCCTAATAGTGTTTTGATAAGGCCCTCGCAATGTAATATCGAACTTATTGATGTTGCTTCCCATCCTGGGACTCTCATGTTTTAAAGGTTTGTTTTAGGTGTTTTTCATGCGGCAAAGGTATGCAAGCGTCCTTTGTATATCTACATATTTGGCTTAACTTGGCTGTCCACGCCGTACTAATTTGCGAGCATTACTTGAGTTCATGCTGATTCGTAGTATCACTTTTTAGGATGGGATTCAGGGCCGTCAGCAACTTTTGCCCAAGGGGGGTGCGTTTTCACGATTTTTTACCGGAAGCAGTGGCGTAGCTCGTAAAAGGTTGCTCCAAAAAAATTCCAGGTCAGTCACCTCGTGAATTTCACGTAAGTGGGGGGGGGGGGGGGGGGGGGGGGGGGGGGGGTTGAAGTCAAAAAATGTCGCACGTCAAAAAAATTCGCACGGACACAAAATTTCGCAGTCCAAAAAAATATCATTGAAATTTGAAACTATATATACGAAAAACGCAATTTTTACCTTAAAAAAAAAGAAAAAAAGAAAAAAAAAGGTTTTCAAGGGGGGGGGGGCGTCCGCACCCAACGCACCCCTCCTTCTGACGGCCCTGGGATTAAAGTGTTTGAAGTTGTCATAATTCGTCACTCCATCACCTTTGGATTTACATGGTTTTACAATGACATGGTAGACTGGGCATGGCTATCTCTGGGTCTCATTGCACGCTGAAAGTCGGGTGCTTTCAAAATGTACATCGGACAGCATCCGGAAATTTAGTCAGGGTTAACTCTACGTTGATCTTTCAAAACTAACATAGAATTACCTTATTTGGCGTGTCGGATCCGAATATATGGTTGATTTAGTATGCGGCAAGTTCAATTTCATTGAACGTTGCGTATACATACATATTTGGGCTTAGCAAGATTTCGTAGTATCACTTTTTATTTTTAGGATGGGATTGGATTACTTGAAATTGTCATAATTCGTCACACCATCACCTTGGTTTTAAAATGGCAGGGAGACTTGGCATGGCTATCCCTTGTTATTTGGCATGGCTATCCCTTGTTATCACTGCAAGTATATCGGACAGCATCCGGCAGCAGCGGCAAAAGGAATGTCTGACACGCAAAGTACGACTTGCCGGTCACTGGAAGTTATGCTTTCAAAAAGTACATCGGGCAGCATCCGGAAAGTTATTCAGGGTTAACTCTTCTAAGTGAATCTTTATTAACTGACATAGATTTACATTATATCCGGGCGTGTCGGATCCGATTAACAATTAACGATTGAATAGGCATATCAACAATTTTCTTTGCTTTCTGAGTTACAAGGACATGGTTATTTAGCTTGGCTATCACCTTCGTCCTAACTATATCTATGGGGGCGACAGTATATATTGTAAGTTGCGTCTAAAATTGCTTTAATTTGTCATCAGCACTTTTCTAGGTTTTATATAGCAGGGCTATCCTAATCGTTCTGACTTGGCATATTCAAAAAGGAGTTCCGGAGGATTGAGTTACTTTATTGCATTGTAACACTGCATTATATTCATTTTTATATAGATCAACCAATTTCACTTTCTGGATCACTGGGACAGGCCGGGTTCGTGTAGCATGGCTATCTCCGGATTCTTCTGTCTAAGTCTTTTAGGGAGACAGATGTAGCAGGGCTATCTGCACCCATTTACATATATGAAGAGCTTTGTTGCAAAAGGGCTATGGTGCATTTTTTCCAAAAATGAGTTTGATATAGAAATGTATAGGGAAAAATCATATGTTTCAAGGAAACAAAGTCATTTTTTTCAAAAAGACCTACATCTCATTGTAAACAGCCATTGAAATTGTTGTTTTGTTGCAAAAGGGCCTGTATCCAGAATTAAATCGGGATACAGGACCTTTTGCAACAAAACAACAACTTCAATGGCTGTTTACAATGAGATGTAGGTCTTTTTGAAAAAAAATGACTTTATTTCCTTGAAACATATGATTGTGACCTATACATTTCAATATCAAACTTATTTATTTTAAATGATTAAAATAAATGATTTTTTGTGTGTGATATTTTTTTTCTTTATGTACAAACAGATGGAGTTTTGTTGCAAAAGGGCCTACATCCAAATTTTCAAAAAATGTAAACATGATTTAAAAAAAAATTAAAACTAGCACATTTAAAAATTATTTCAATTTAAATCAGTATGTAGTGTACCTCTTTCATAATCCATTCAGTTTTTCAATTGCTCAACTGGAATATTTAGAAACAGTTTTTTGACTTTTTCTCAATAAGAGCCAAAGTGGATGTAGGCCCTTTTGCAAAATACCTCTTCATATATTGATAATGTGTTGCATTTTTATGAATTAGTTCCTCATTTACATCCATATGGATGTATACATTGCTGCTTTTACCACTCAATCATAATACGAATATTTAGGACATTAAAGGTTTTGACATCATAGTTTAATATCACCCTCGCATTTAGTTTAGCTTCTAACAAGTTTATCTCCATTGCTGTCCATACCATTTCTCGCGTTTCAATTCAGATGTCCCGACCCCATCCTCTGTTAACCCCTCCCAGTGTGCCTAGGGGTTGGTGGGGTTTACCAATAAATGGTGCGGTGGATGTGGAAACCCCACTCGAAGGGGATCATCTTTTCAATCATCACTGGCTGTATAGACTGAATGACTTTCACTTTAAACTATTTATTCATATGGACCAAGAAGAAGTGTGTTACGTAATAAGCCTGCCCACTGGGCAGAAAATACAAAAGATATATTCTCCGTTCCTGATTTCGATGGCGTATACAAAATACATAACTCGATACTCTCACTCCCGGAAACTAGTATCGATTTGAAAAGGCGAACTGATTGTCCCGAGTGCGTGTGGGGTAAAGTTTCGGTCTTGAGTGAAACAGTTGTCAAGTCGGTGATTTCACTGAGACTTTGACGGGCCACTGAGACTTTGACGAGAAATTGTTGTTGTTGAAAATAATGATTTTTTTCAATAGGTAAGGTATATATAGGAACCATGAATTGTAATAATATATGTGAAAAGGATTGAATGATGGCGCTAGATAGACATTTGGTTGAAGCAATTTATGTGGTGAGTGATGCTGATAATGTCAATGTGATCTACACCGAAATTACCAAATACTGAAATGTTACACCATAGAACAACACAGACATCGATCAATAATTGTTACAGAACCATTACAGAACCTGCAATTTCAATAGACCTTTTATTATGCATGATGTGCAATCAACTGATACGATGTCAACAGACTATCTACTACTCAATAGGAGTGCCTGTGTACCAGGTTCAACGTGCAATATTTCAGCTGTTTTGATGAAGAACTTAGAATCTTTGAACATTTTATCAAATTGTTGTCATGGACATGAACTTCACACTCATCCCTCTTGTCATCATAATAATAGAGGTGGCCGATTTCGTTCGAGATGGCGCAAACGAGGTAAACGTGGTGGGAAAAATAAAAGAATTCCCACAATTGCTGACTCGTCTCGTTCCATGAAACCAAATAATAACAGTGTTAACCCTTCAAAATCTCTTTCATATTCTATCTAAACCGAAGAGATGTCTTGATATCAACATCTGGAATGCTCGATCAATGTGCAATAAAACTACAACTGTTCATGACTTTATTCTTGATTCTGATTTAGACATACTTGTCATCACTGAGTCTTGGCTTGGTGAGGAGGATACTGTTGTAATCGGTGAAAGCACACCATCAGGCTACTCCCTTCTCAATTTTTCCCAGAATCACTGATAAGCATGGTGGACTTGGAATACTATTCAAGTCAAATTTAAAACTGAGTATTTTTCCAATATCTACTGAACCCGATTTGAACATATACTCTACTTTTGAATATGCGTGTGTGACTGATGTTACGAAATCATTTAACCTCATTGCAATCTACCGACCTCCGCCTAGCACAGAAAATGCCTTCACTACTACCAAGTTTTTGGAACTTTGACACCTTTTTACGTGAAATCACAGAATTACCCGGTAAACCGCTCATTGTTGGTGACATAAATGTTCATGTTGATGAGCCGTCCAAACCTGAAGTTTCACGTTATCTGGCATTGTTGTCGCAGTATGATTTGATCCAATTTGTTCATGGCCCTACGCATAAGAAAGGTCATACACTTGATCATGTGATCTGTCATCCTGATGATGACTTGCTGACTGCCTGTAAAGTTTCACCCAATAGATACGGCTCTGATCACCATATGATTAAATGTCAGATAAACAAATTGAAGCCTGTTCAAGTAAGGTAGATCGTGAAGGTGAGAAATTATAAAGACCTTGATCTTGAAGCTTTCAAGGGTGAGCTCTCTAATGGACTCCAAGATGTTTCTCTTCTAAGTGACCCTGACAAGCAGTCAGAATGTTATAATACCGTGGTTCGTCGTATTCTTGATAAGCATTGCCCTGAACTATCTCGTTCTATAAAAGTCATCAAGAGTCCAGCATGGTTCAACGACGAAGTTAGAGAAGCACGCAGGGAACGTCGAAAACGTGAACGCAAATGGCGCAAGACTTTATCACACAGTGACCGCGATAGCTACACTGAGCAGAACAACATTGTTCTTGATTTAATTTTCGCGTCAAAAACCAAGTACTTTAAAGATGAGTTAAATGGTGCAGATGCTAAAACAATTTATCGCACTTTAAATTCATTGCTGAATAATTCTTGCAGAGCACTTCCTTCGTCATCATCAAATAAGACTCTTAGTGATAATTTCGCTGATTATTTTAGTGAGAAGATCAATAATATCAGAGTGGAACTTGATAAATCTGATGTTAGCGCTTGTGATTCTCAGGAAGAGTGTAACAATGTGTATACCAATAACTTAAGTCATGTTTATTGTGATGAATCAAAAGACAAGTGCAATACTGATATTGTTGACATTTTTACAAACTTCACACATGTTGATGAATTCGAGGTTAGAAAGATAATTTCCAAAATTCCAAACAAAACTAGTTTCTTGGATCCAATGCCCACCTGGTTGTTAAAAGCGTGTGTTGATATTATGGTTCCATTTGTTATGTCTGTTGTTAACAATTCTTTTCGAGTTGGTCTGTTCCCATCTGTTCTCCGTGAAGCAGTGATCACTCCTCTGATTAAAAAGCAGACCCTTGACCAAGATGTACTTAAAGATTACCGCCCAGTTTCGAACCTCCCCACCCTTGGCAAGATCCTTGAATACCCCGATGTTTCCAGATTAAATGAACACCTAAAATCCCAAAATCTTACTGATGAATTCCAATCCGCTTACAAAGCTGCTCACAGTACTGAAACTGCTCTTCTTCGTGTAAAAAATGACATTATAAATGAATTTGGTAAGATTGTCATGCTTGTTTTATTAGATATGTCAGCAGCCTTCGATACTATCGATCACAACGTTCTTGCTAATAGGCTCAATAGTGAATACGGTATCGACGGCTGTGTTTTAAGCTGGTTCAATTCTTATATTACTAATCGTACTAGTAGAGTTTGTGTTTTAGATAGTTACTCATCTGTTCATCCACTGAAATACGGTGTTCCTCAAGGGTCAGTTGCTGGTCCACCGATTTTTACCCTGTATTCTAAACCTGTGACTGCCATCCTGCGCCGCTTTAATGTTCCTTACCACGTGTATGCTAACGACACCCAAATGTACGTTAGTTTTGATCCGAAAGTGCCTGGTGACTTCGACGATGCGCAGAGCAGACTAACGATGTGCATTGCCGAGGTGGGGAAATGGATGTTGGCAAACAAGCTCAAGCTGAATGACACTAAAACTGAGTTTATCCTCATTTCCTCGCCTCGACAGGTAGATTTGTTGTCTGAGGTTAACTTGAAGATCGGTGAATCTGTGATTGACCCTTCCCCCTCCATCAGAAATTTAGGAGTTACATTTGACACCTTTCTCAAAATGGATCTGCAGGTCAGTTCCATATGTCGTACAGTTAATTTTCACCTGCGGAACATTCGTCGTATCCGTCGTTTTATTGATCACGATACTTGTGCACATGCGGTGAGGTCTTTAGTCCTCTCTCGGCTGGATTATGGCAACTCTCTTTTAGGTGGCATTTCTAAATTTAATGTTCAGCGCCTGCAAAAACTTCAAAATCGTGCTGCGCGTCTAGTCTTTTGTAAAAATAGACGCACCAGTGCTGAACCACTCTTGCGGAAGCTTCATTGGTTGCCTATCCAGCAGAGAATTGACTTCAAGATCTTGCTGCATGTGTACAATGGTGTACATAATCTGGGGCCTACCTATTTATCTCAGATTTTGATGCCGTATGTCTGTCCAAGAGCTGGTTTGAGATCTTCCAACGACACTTTCCGCCTTATTGTACCTTTCAACAAACATACTAAGACTGAAACCGCTTTCTCATATATCGGTCCAAGGCTGTGGAATGATCTCCCACTCTCCATACGCACCGCATGCAGTGTCAAATCTTTTAAAAAGATGCTTAAAACTCATCTATTTCCGCAGGTGTAATTTGTTGGTCAATTTCGAATGCAAATGCACCCTTTTATAAAAAAAAATGTGTGTGTTTTTAATCCATGCATTTTAATGATTAAATTGTATCTGTATATTATTACATTGTATATTTAATTATTTTTTAACCTATCTTTTAATGTACTTTGTACTTTGATTGGTATTTTTTATTATGCTTATCTTTTATATTATATAATTCCTGTACAGCGCATTGATCGTGCTTTTGGAAATGCGCTTAATAAATCACGTTTTCATTCATTCATTCATAGACGGCGAGTGTAAATGGTTTCGGATGGTAGTTAGTTATATTACCATGATTGGTTGGTTGCTTCGGTCCTGTCATGACTGACAGCTCGTGACCTTACAGATACTACGCCACAAATAACGATTTTTAGAAAAGGAGTAACAATCACGGAGAGGGTGTCATCGACATAACGTAGATTGTGTATTTGGTATCCACCTACTCACAGTCCCCCATGTCAATCATCCAATGCACGTCTCATTATAGACTCTGCATAAAGGTTGAAGAGTGCTGGTGATTGTATATGCACCCTTGAAAACTCTCTGACCTATAGAGCAAACCAGTCACTATTTCCTTTCTCAGTGCGAACACAGGCAGCTTGACTATCATACAGATTGCGAATTAGGTGGACGAGGTGGTAAGGGATTCCCATTTCTTGCAGTGCTGTCCATAATGCCGAATATCTCACACAATTAAAGGCCTTAGCGTAGTCTATAAAGCACATGAAGAGCTTCCTCTGGAATTCATTTTTTTTCTTCCATTATGTGACGTACATTGGCTATCTGATCTCTTAAGCCGCGGCCTTTCCGAAAACCGGCTTGCTCAGCAGGAAGTTTACGTTCAAGATGAGGTCTAAGACGTTCGTTGATGATGTGCAGCAGTATTTTGCTTGCATGTGGTATCAGTGCGATAGTACGATGATTTTTACATTCGTTAGCATCCCCTTTCTTTAATCTCTTCCAATTCTCTGGCCTTGATTACGTAGGCGCAAACAGACTGATTTCCAGGAAAATTGAGGGCGTACTACAATACGTATCTCTCAGTGGATTTTAATTTCTACCGACGCTTTTTTTTCTAAAGATAATTTGTTATATTACACTACATCCCGTATAGAGACAAGTTGTTTTCGCACATCGGTACTCGCTAAGAAACTTCTTAGCGGACTTTTCAAACATGCAAGCCGTACATGTGCAAGCGAGACAGACATAGTAAACGGTTTGTACATTATTCCAATACAAGCGATCATCCCCGCATGTGATAATCCTTGGTTATAAAGAAGATTTACATCGGGTAAACTAAACGCCGCAGAACACCTGCAATATGGCCATGTGTTTTGAACTCGCCACCCTTCCCGTTGCATGTCCAGATTTTTACATTTTACACCATCTGAGATTCGAATTAGCATATCGCAATAACTACTTGTTCTACCCCATAAAAAGTATATATTTTCTGAACGGTAATCTCACAAGGAATCTAAATATGCGATTGGAATTTGCATAAGACCTAATGGTAACATGTTGTGATTAAGAATGTTCAAAAAATATCGATTTTTTTCATATTTTGATTAAAGCTCAATATTTTTTTTATTCCTATCCCAATCATCATTTTACTGTGCATATTAGTTCCTCATGCAATTTACCCATCAGAACATAATGGTTGTCAAGTGTAACTTGTTAAAATATACTATATCGGGAAGTGAATGAGCACAAACGTTTACATTTCAAATGTATTAGAGTTTACACATATATTTTTTTGGCTATTCACCCTATCCTATTTTAAGCAAGATTTCTGAATTCCCCTATTCGAGAGCTTTCCAAAAATGTATAATTTTGCTATAATCGGTTGAATAATTTTGTTGTTATAGTCATGTATGTAAAACCGATGAATTAGGGCAAGTTTACTGTGTAGTGAATAGGGAAAAAGCCAAAGACAATGCAATCGATTCGTGATTACAACTGTTACGTAAGAGTTGACACGTTTGTTGAAACAGAAACTTATAGAATATAAAACAATCGATAAAATGAGAGCAAAATCATGGTTGTACCATACAGAAATGAGGAGTTATTGTAATTTGAACGTAGAATTGGGAACATTTTCTATATTCCCCATAGAGATTGTACACGACGCCACCGCCACCGCCGCCACCGCCACCGCCGCCACCCCTGACTTTCGAAGTATAATCAATCATATCTCAGCCAAACAGTTATAGAAATACCTGATTTATTCACACGGTGTAGCTAGATAAATAAGCTTTCAAATGACACCTAAACCATAGCTCTACCACATATAGTTGTTGAGTTAATAGAGAGAGATGGATGATTCGTCACCAAAAATGCAACGCCGCCACCCTTTTTGGGTGGTCAGTTCAAAACACATGGCCATATGCAACTCCCATTTAATATTACTCCACTCGACATTACAACGCCACCCAATCCTATCTCAAAGAATGTGGCCTTGTATTCTCAACTGGTTCTTTTAGTATTCTTACGATATCAGGGGTATTGTGGTCCCATATCTATCAATTACAGTCAACACAATAAGTAACTTACCAGGTAATAAATGTGCTGATAACTTTAGAAGTATAACCCTACATAAACATATGAAATTATAAATATGTTGAGAAATTTCCCCCTCTTTAATTTGAGATATTACACGCTAGGAATGGTTGATTAATGAGGAAGTTACAATCCCAAACGTAAGGCCAAGTCTGATTTTCATTTTCACATTTTCATTTTCAACACGGGGAGAGCGTGTGTGCCGTATTGATCAATGCAATGCGGCCGGCCGACTATCCAACAACCTGGGCATCGACCGGTGAATTAGCACTACCACTACCAGTAATCAATAATTTGCCGGTCTGAGTCCCCGTGTTGAAATGCAAAATGTTAAAAATGAAAATCTGACTTGACCTCACGTTTGGGATTGTAACTTTTCTCAACAACTTCATAATTTAATATGTTAATGTAGGAGTTATAACTTACGAGTTATAAGCACATTTATTACCTGGCCAGTTACTTATTGTGTTGAATGTATTATATACAATTGCCCTGTAGAGTTGAATCATAAGAAATGCGGCATCATATAGAAATCTTTTGAAAACACAGCAGGGAATTTCATGCAAAGTAGATTACGCCCTCTAAAGTTGATATAGTAGAAATATTGTGATATTTGCTTTTTTTTAAAAACATAACGCAATAGAGGGCGAATTTAACACGACTTCTGTGACTTTATTTTAAATCCGGCTGTTTAATTCTAACAACTGACAAGCAAAGCAACAAACACAAAACCAAATTCAAAGGGGAAAGAGTTTTGGCTTTGAATAGGCAATTAACTGTTCTGACATGAATCAAAAGATCTAGAATGTGTTGTTTGGTGATGATAATATTAAATCGTTTGACAACGTATTACGATACCGTCGAGGGAGGGGGGTTATTCACGTATATAACGAAAGGTTCCGCTCTATGGGTCATTTTTCAAAAATTCCCTAAACGTTGGGGTATGATTCGTGTTGGAAAACATGGGTATCAATTCGCGTAAAATGTAAAACCAGCCATTTTTTTTGAAGGAAAAGGTCCCGAAAATACCTCAAAAGTGGGTCAGGATTTCAAATCTCCAGCGGCACACCCCTCCTAATGTATATTTAGTACCCCCACCCCCCCCCCCCCCCCCCCCCCCCCCAACACACCCCACCGAACACCGCGGATCATACCACGTCTGATGTTCGCATTCTAGATACTCGTATCGGTCATTATTTTACTACTGGCCCTCTTTAGTCCTCAGCTGCTATAGTCTATTTGGCCATCACGAGACAGTGACGTAACGGCGTATTCTCCTAATTGCAGCACATAACTCGCGCGCCTACTCGAGGCGCTGGCGTATACACATGAGCGTTGAAAGACGGAAGATACATACGCGTGCGTAAAAGCTTCGCCTGTTAAGTTACGTCACTGTCCAGAGGAAGCAAAATAAAGCATAAATGCGGATGAAAGAGACAAATTAAAGAGGATTCATAACTCACAGAATGAGAAGGTTTTGAGGTATGACTTGCAGAACATCAGTAAGCAATTCTGGATAGAAACTAGGAACAGATTCGAGAAGTTGATGCTACATGAAGCCTAAATTACACGAGATGAGCTATGGCTAGGTATCAAGAATTCAATTCAATAAACTGCCAACAACATGTCTCCAAGAAGCCCAAGAGAAGAACACCCCCTTGGCTGTATCATGAGGTAATAGACCTTTCAGATGAACGATGTCATCCTTATGAAGCTGGCCTACAACATAGCTACCTATACCGCAAGTTCTCTAATGAAATCCAACAGAAGGCAAGGAGGGACAAACAGTCATATCAACAAACTGTGCAGTGATTTGGAATGTTGGAAGACCACAGTGTCCAGAATAACAGCAAATATCTGTTCCGAGGAATAAAGAATCTGACCAATAAAACTACAGCCAAACTTGCATTAATCAAGGATGAGAATGGCAACGTTCTGACAGAGGCGGCAGACATCATTATCATGATTATCTTGGGCAAAGTCTTACCTCAACAATCGATCTCAACGCTTTATTATTGGCAACTCAATGTCGGAGCCAGTCTCACTGAGCTTTGACTTACTGCAGGACCGGTGCTGGGGCCACAGTGGCTCTCTACTTTGAGCCTACGTCTCAATGTTGCCGAAACAAGGTTCTTCTAGTCGACAGTCAAAATGTGGATCAGATCCAACAGTTCAATTTCCTCGGATCTCTCATCATCACTCAAACAAGGAGGATGTCGTACAGAAATCAGGCGTCGTTTGACTATGGCTAGATCTGCAATGACACAGCTCTCAAAATATGGGCTGATAGAGGCATCACTATATCAACAAGATACGTCTTGTCAAAGCACTCCTTTTCCCTATTTCAACTTACGGCTGTGAATCTTGGACACTGACAACTGTAAGTTACAACAAAATCAATGCATTTTCAATGGGGTTGGCGCAGGATGCTAAGGATCACTTGAGTGAAGAGAACCAATGCAAGTGCGCTTCATGAGGTTGGCGTGAAGACACGGCTACTTGGACTGATAAACTCCCAAACTCTCTCTCTTACTTCGGTCATATTGCCAGACGTCAAGGAAACTGTTTAAAGAAGGTGATTATGCAGGGTAATCCTCCATTTCAGAACCAAAATATGTGATTTTCATCCATTATAGATGTTTATTTCTTCATATTTCCGTCTGTCAGACGCCTCGGGCTCAAACAACGTGTAGGGATAGCCAACTAAAAGGTAGGGGAGGATGGGGCAACTGGTCCGGTTAAGCATATTTCATGATATAAAAGATTAAAGATCGTGTAAATATTTATGGAATTGCTATGAAAATATCACCCATGTAACTGTTTACATAAAACATATAATCAAAACAAAAGGCCAATTACCACTAACTGAAAACTTTACTTGGCACGGACCAGTTACCCCATCATTGGGGCAACTGCTCCTGTATGTTCCAACGGTTAGAATACACAGAAATCAGTGAATGACAACACGGAAACCAGGCAGTATTTTCTTTACAAACATATTTCCATATTATTTAACGTGTAAAAAGGATACATGTCTCATGAAACCCATGTTTTATTCAGTTTTCTTGGTTGAAGTGTAGATAGCAGTAATACTGCACGTGTATTAGATAAAACGGTATAAACCTAGTTTAAAAATGGTTACATGGTTGTGATATTGAGATGCCCATACATTTGTCTAATAAACCATTTTGATATTTAGCCAGCATTTCATGTTGCAGGGGAAGTTAGTCAATATGACAATGATGACCCAACGGTTAATATACACAAGAAAAGCATTGAATAAAATACATAAATCATGATATTTCGTCATTGCAAATATATTTACATACACCATTTAAAATATAATACAGATGTAATTCATAATTCCCTAGGTTTTAAACCATTCTAAAGCAATTTCGTGTCTAATCATTCAATAACAGAAATAGTGGTTTTAGACCCAAAATGCCCCAAAATGTCTAAGAACTAGAAAGAATGTGAAATATTTCATATTCTATTCACATTCTAATACCGAGTCATGTTTTATTGACACTAACAACTAATTTTTGAAATGAATTTTACAATTTTGATTAAGTTTTTGCAGGTGGAACAGCTGCCCCATACCCCTTCGGACCACTTGCTCCAACACATGACTCAGCACTTTGTCGAGATAAAACATTATTTTAAAACGCCTGTGACGTAATACATTTTACGCCAAAATGTTTTAAAACATACCACCATTAGTCATAATAATCAATAAGTCCAAAACAGTTCAGAAAAAAGGCAAAACTGCATTTTTGTTTTTAGCCATTACGCGGTTTTCTGTAGCAAGCGAGTATCTTTGAATTCGCAATTATAACGGCGATTGGGTCCCACAAGTAGACGAGTGTCTTTACAGTCAGCAGAGAGGTCACGCTGCATGTCAGATTTTGTTGAACACATGAAAACAATGGAGGCTCAGTGACTGCAATATTTGCTAGAAATAGCTTCGGGAAATGGTCTATTTGGGCATTTCAAAAACTGAGAAACGTGTTAAAAATCATGTAGAATTTTAGAGGAGGGTCAATAACATCTGCAGAACGGTAAAATGTATAGTATTAAACACGTTTGTGACCAAATATATGTCGTAAAATGTTGGAAAATTCACGTTTTGAAAATCTGTGGTCTTTGAAATTACAGGAATCCTTAACTCATTATAAACCTCATCAAAATGAAATGAACCCTCGTCTACAAAAAAGTCCATGTACGTATTGCTCTATCTGCTTGGAGATAGCGAAGACCACGGAAACTTCATAGCTTCATACTACGGAAACTTCATAGCTTCATACCACGGAAACTTCATAGCTTCATACCACGGAAACTTCATAGCTTCATACCACGGAAACTTCATAGCTTCATACCACGGAAACTTCATAGCTTCATACCACGGAAACTTCATAGCTTCATACCACGGAAACTTCATAGCTTCATACCACGGAATAATATCCGCCATAGACATTACATGGCGAACATCGTACAGATTTGCACTGCAGTCCTCTGTGTAGGGAGTGTTGACAATAGCAAGGTCGTTTAACTATTGTGTTTGTTCATGTTTGTGACGACTGACCCCGTTTAACAATCTTCATAGCTTTCATATAGGGCTTGGGTGACCTAACTAGTGACTGTTTAGACAAAATTCATAAACTAAAAACTTTACCAAATGAATACCCGTGATAATGATTTAAGTTGAAGCATTCTTTAAATGATAAATTTGATCGCAAATCCAAACCACCAATGACCCCAGTTAGGAACATGCGCCATTTACGGTCGTTACAACCACAACCTATGGTTTTAATCATATTTCGAAAAAGTCCCTGAGCATACAACGATATAGCACCCATCAAATGCAGTATACACTTTAAACATCATAAGATGACTGTACTGCATGTAAACACAAAACTCCTTGAGTGACTTATTGAAAATTCACAGATAGTATGGGCGATTTATGAAGATGGGTTTAGATCATGTTTAATGTACTTTTTGTGCGGAGTATATATATTAACTGTTACATATCTTTCCATCATATAAAGTACATTAAACATGATCTAAACCCATCTTCATAAATCGCCCATACTATCTGTGAATTTTCAATAAGTCACTCAAGGAGGTGGCTTCAAAGATCTGGAGAATATCACATGTGCAATTACCCTAAAGTTGCAAATGCTTTGGAATGTAGAAGGTAAGGATATATGCCAAGTTTCAACATAAGTCGTACTGTTCAAAAGAAAGCAGTATGCCCATACAATTACAAAATCCTTCATTTCGGACCAGTTGCCCCATACACTGTCAAAAGAAACGTTTATATTTCTGATAACACTTAATAAACACTTAAACACGTTTATTTTTGTGTTTTACGTGTAAAGGTATAGGAGGCATTTCTACGATAAACGTTTGCATAAACACTACAACACGTTTATAGAGGTATTTGTTGTATAATTATTAACACCCCAACATGCTTATATTGCTGATATAAACATGTTGGTGTGTTAATAACTATTACACAATTACCTCTATAAACGTGTTGTAGTGTTTATGCAAACGTTTATCGTAGAAATGCCTCCTATACCTTTACACGTAAAACACAAAAATAAACGTGTTTAAGTGTTTATTAAGTGTTATCAGAAATATAAACGTTTCTTTTTACAGTGTAGGACCAGTTGCCCCATATTCTCCTACATATGCCCGCAGGCATATGTACGAAAATGATTATTTTATGTTTATAGCAAGGACATGTGTATTTCCAACGATCTTGACATTGTACATGGGTGTACATTAGTTGGGAGAACAGACCAACGCTTCGATGCTGTAGTGTGCAGACCTCGCCCTTTGGAGGCTTGTTTTTAAACGGGCATTATGTTTTGAGCGGACCATGTCAGTACTGTTTTGTATTATTAATTTTGTACTAAATTGTATTTGAAATGTATTATTTTATATGGTTTGAAAAATTGAGTTATTTTCATTTATAATTCAAATTGTTCCGTATTTTGATGATTAGAAGGAACAATTCGGCTCAGCTTCAAAATGTAGGTAATTATAATTTCACAAACTTTATGTCATATTGAATTGAAATAGTAGATTCCAAATAGTTTCAACATTGATATTATAAAAATGATGAGCATGGCTGGCAGATGTATATAAGTTTAACCACGAAACTTATTGTAACGTATCAAAAAAAATTGCAATATTCATGAGGCACTTGTTGAGATTATGATCAACCAAAAATGTAATAAAGTAAACACTTTCCACGCGGCAGACGTCTGCAGACGACATTCCAAAATGTCTCAAACTGTTTCAAAAATGTCAAAATGGTTAAATTTCATAACCATATTTGGAATCACCATGTAAAATGCATTGAAATAAGTACAAACATGCCTCGTATTAGTCCAGTAATCCTTGAAAATTGGGAAAGGTTTCAGATTTTTTTTTATATGGTAAAACCAATAGCCGCGTGGAAAGTGTTAATCATTATTGCACATGGGAAAGATTATCACAAAAACGTCTTCGGTAATCGTTCATTTGATTATAGTGCCACCTTTTGTTTCGTACCAATCTTTTCCGTTACCTATCCTTTAATTATGAGATCCTTTTGCGTAAAAGTTATACTTTGAGTGGTGGATCCGGCAGATGTGTCTAACAACATTTGGTGGAGATAACTATAGGTTTTCCCAGTTAGTTTAACACTTTTTTCATTATATTTCATATCTCGTTAAGTTAGAATTCGTCCCCAAAATCTGACTTACGCATTTTGTTAGATAAATTTCGTCAATGAGCATTATCATTTCAAAGTATGACCATTTCATTTAATTCATTGGTCATTTCTTTTCGTCAAGGAAGGATTGAATTCGTATCACCTGATGGATAGCGGGTCTATGCACAAATTTAATTCGTCTTTGTTCATTATTTTTAATACTTTTATCACATATATTCGTCAGGTGTTAGAAGAATAGGCCTACATATTATTGCAGGTTCGATTTGAACCACCGACATGTGTTCTTTTGCCTTGTTGATTCAGATCCGAACAGACCTACATTTTATAATAAGAAAAAAAGAACGAACAAGAAAGAAAGAAAGACAAAATATATATATATATAAAACGTATAGGCCTATAGCTGGATTTTAAATGCTTCTAGGTAGGACGTTCCACATGGGACGAAATAAAGTGAACTGAATATGAAACTATTTGATCAAAGACGAAATAAATGTATACATGAGTAGGTTACCGCTGTATCAGACGAAATGGAAGTGTGTTAGGACGAAATAAAATGAACATTAAATGAAATTCATTGCGCAAAATATGAATATACTTGACCAAAGACGAAATTTACTTTAACAAATGCAACCTTCAAAATTTTGGGACGAATTCAAACTTAACGAGATATGAAATATAATGAATAAAGTGTTAAACTAACTGGGAAAACCTATATAATCTGGTAACCAACCAAAATTTAGAAACATAACACTATCAACGGAATATTAAACACTATGAGATTAAATATTATATTATTATTATGGTTTATTTGTTATAGACATATGGCTGATGACGATAAACACTATAAAACACTAAATTGTATACGAGGTACGTACCTGACTTTGATAACTTCAGTGCATACTTTATAACCATACCATTTATTTAATCTACAGACACATCCAAATATATCTATATTTGACCGAGTGACAACCACAATACCCGAATTGTGTTAAAAAGCGTTATGATATTCAGAGATTTTAAACGTTCAATATTGCCGTATGCCGGCTAGTAAGAGGATCCTATTTCTTTTTAAGTATAATATGAGTTCGGGAGGCCGCACACGTCATGCTCAAGCAGAGCTCCCTCAACAGAGACGGAGGACGGTATTACCTACCAGCCATTTACACGCCTCTATTGAGTTGTCGTCCATCACCGCCTGACGGCGATGATGTTGATGAGACTCAAAAGCAATACCGCCAACAGCGCCCCCACGTGTTATTGGGGCTGACGAAAGGCAAGCGAGTTGCTGCCAGAAAGCTACCCCAGAGGTAAGCTTATTTACTGTTGTGAGAAATAATAATCTCAAAAATATATAATATGTGTTAATTGTAATTATAACATTGCCATAAGAAACGCGGGGAGGGAGAGAGAGAGAGGGAGGGGGAGAGAGAGAGGGGAGAGAGAGAGGGGGAGAGAGAGAGAGGAAACATGTTACAAATAAATTGTATTATTTCATGGATAACATATATCGATGCGTTCTTCACTTGAATGAATAGACTGCTAGGCGAGTAAGAGTCAATTTGATCACACGCAAAATAAGCTAGAGACGAATAGTCATATTCCACAGTTTGAGTTGCATAACTCCAATGGTTCTTATTTTAGAAGCACAAGGTGACATGAAATTTGCCCATTGGGTAGTACACAAACCAGCCGGGTGGTTAACCAACCACCTTCGGCGGAAATTCACTGCATATTGGCCTATAACGTCTAAATAAAACATATCTTGCACTTAAGATTGCACAGAAATTATGACAACAGTATGGGCTTTCTTTTGATATTGATGAGGAAAAAATATATATAGTGATCGGAATATACACCTTTAAAGGGGTATTCTGAAGTAACTATAACTCCCATAAGGTGAATCTCCCAGCCAGGGTTATTAATGGCAAGTCTTGACCATTTTTTTTATGATTGTATCGTTGCCGGTCACTGATTTTTGTCAATTCATATTAAATTTGTCATTACAATTCAGTATATTTCTTGATTTTTTTATTATCAAATTAAGTAGCAAAAACGACTATTCTATCATGCAGATGAAAAATTGAATTATAGAGCTAAAATATTATCATACAACTCGTGGAGATCAAGCCAGGGTTATTGGCAAGTCTTGACTTTTTGTCATTTTGTATGATTATATCTTTGCCGGTCACTGAATTTTTTGTCGATTCATATTTGTCATTACGATTCAGTATATTTCTTGATTTTTTATTATCAAATTAAGTATCAAAAACGACTATTCTGTCAGATGAGAAATTGAATTATAGAGCTGAGCAGACTCCACAACGCTCGAACTCTTTGCGCTCTCACACATGCGTAGCTCCACCACAACAAAATGACGCATCCTGATTGATCAAAGGTGGTCAACGCTTGCGCTCAGCGTTGGAGCGTTGTGGAGTCTGCTGAGCCCTTTATAGAGCTAAAAACATTATCATACAACTCGTGGAGATCAAGCAAGAACTAATAAAAATTCCATTAAAATGGAAAGTTGGCGGTCAAAAGGAAATTGCGATATAGGCAAATAGAAAGAGCAAAAATAGCAACATTTGTAAAAACGGCTTTTTGTTGCTAAAATTATGTGGCAGAAGAAGCAAGCGCATAGATGATAATTGTGCAAGATTCTTGCATGGCATTACTTGAAAGCAATATAAATTACAGCCATAGTTTAGTGATAACACTCAGCAAACAAAACAACTGTTATTATTTTATAAATAAATGGGTCCAGTAAATGTATCTGCTTTGTTGATTTATATGAACAATAACAAAAGGTTGTATTCCTCCCTACATACACGATATAATCAGTGTATTTCTTGATTTATTTTAATCAAATTAAGATGCACAACGAGATATTCTTTCAAGAGAGAAACTAAATTAAAAATGGTTCTTAGTTTTTGAGAAACCGATTGTCGTGCTACCACTCCTTTTTGTCAGGTTATACTCCCCTGGTAACACTTTTTTGTTTGAGTTTATTATATAACACTACAGCGTGTATCAAAAAGAACGCAACCCTTTTTGTCGAGAGCTGTACGGTCACAGTAAAAGACAAATCACTCTAACACTTATATATTCTGTTAGGTCTACTTATTGGCTATCACATAGTCAAATTACAACGATATCGAATATTTATTCGCTGAGATATTAAAAGTATAAGTAAAGAAGTGCAAAACACGTTTTACATCGTTCGTTCTAAAAACTTGGATTTTCCTGTCCGATTAGTGTTATGGGTTAACATTTTAATAACTAGTGTAACCTTAAAGGAAGGGTCCCGCAAGCAACACAAAGGCCATTATTGTGTAGGATTACAATAATGATAGTGATTTGAGAAGGTTTCGGGAAATTTATACCTCAGATAAGGAAAAAAAGAGACATTTTCGTATTTTTTTTTTTTATAAACGGCTGAAATAAGAGTCTACACGGTAACGCCATTATCGAACTATCGTGACGTCGGCGACACAAACACGCAACTGCCCATGTGTTTCATCATAATCAGGCCTTTTTATACCCTGTGGTAGCTCAAATACTTTCTGTTTCTAATTTTGGCGAATTATTTTTTCATTTTGCATATGATTTGTTTCACATTTAGTTTGGAAAATAACAAACAAACACAAACAAACAGATCGAAATACGGTTCAAATAATTATCGAACATTGTTTTAAATGCTAGCGTCAAAGTTCCATAGTATTAGCAATATCCATCTGCAATTTACGTAGTTCACTGAAAACGCGATTGTGACATACGGTAAACACAACCAACTTCCATGAATGGTGGTGTAGACTTGTGAATGTTGTCACACTACGAAGCATGAGGCTGTTTTTGGGTATTGCTGTTTAATGCTTAAATAACACATTGTCTTGTACATGTAATTGCCCCTTCTCCTTCTATCGTCCCAATTTGAGCACTTCAGGACAGTCACTTTCGCTTATCCAGATTTTTCGTTTATCCGACCTTTTCATTATGTTCGGTTAACCGAGGTGAGATTGAGATAGTACATGTACATGTACATGCTTTCTTTCTTGTTTTGGTTTATCAGTTGAAATCAATCAAGTATCTTGAAAATGTATTTTGCCATTTGCAGGTAGAGCCTCAAACTGACAGTGAAATAAATTGGGGTGTTATTAGTTATTACACTGCAAATTATGAGCGTTTACTTTTGGACAAACGGAAAGTAAACTCAAAAGTAAACGCAATTCTAAACACAAAACTAAACGTAAAAGTAAACGCAAAACTAAATGTTTCTTGCTTTGTGTACCCAATTGACCTCAAAGCATGCACAAGTGAGTGAATACATCCACAGATGTTTCCACCATCTGTGATATATAATGGGACAGTTAATAATAAGAGGCTGGGTGGAAAACAGCTTAGGGTGCGTTCATACTCACGCCGTTGCGCATCGGTCGACGTCGACGGATATCGTTGCGCGAGTTGAAGCAATTTCAACTTTTGTCCGTCGACGTCGACCGATACACAACGACTGGAGTATAAACGCACCTTTAGTTGTTTGGCTCACATAAGTGTTTAGTATTGCATTTACCTTTGAGTTTACTTTTAGTAAAAAAAGTAAATGCTCATAATTTGCAGTGTTAGCAATACATATTCACATAAAAAAAGTAAATGCTCATAATTTGCAGTGTTAGCAATACATATTCACACCTTTTTTTTAAGGTCAGCGGCAGGGTTAAAATACCTTTTTTGCTACCTATGACTATTAGGGCTATTTTGAACAAATTATGCCAAAAATCGACCCCTTTAGTACATTTTATGTAAACACAGGCCACACTATTTTCAGGAAGCTTTTTTTTTAAAGCTGGTGGCTAATTTTCCTTCGCCCCAGTGTATTTTGAGCCCTGGTCAGCCATCAGCGGTTTTGAAAAGAAATAATCAAACCATGATTATTTGTTAGGTTCAATCATTACTGGTTCGAGGCTCTCTCTGCAAATGGTGAAAAATGTGTATGAACTTTGAAGAGCGAACACATTCATGTGTAAATTTCAATGGTCTCTTGCTTTCTCGTTACTCTTCAATATGATTTGCTTATTTTTAAAATGTTAACAAAATTATCCTGCCTTACATTTACAATGTTCATAATGTTGGACATAATCCAAGCAAGTTTGCATAAGGCCAAGTAAGACAAATAATGTGTTTCACGTCTGGACTTTTTTTGAAATCAGTGATGGCGGCCCTTACTATTTGGATTTTTTGTTATTTTTCAGAAGCCAAATAACATGCCTTTTGCAAGAATTGTTTCGATATTCGTATCACTATCTATGCCAATGAGTGTTTCTCGCGTGATGGACACGCTCACACACAACAAAGACTCTATGATTTTATTTTTTTCCGAACTTTTTTTGGAATTTTGAAGGAATATTTGAAAATAACAAAAATATTGGAGCGGCGTCAAAAATTGGTGGAGGCTGGGACGTGAAACACGCAATTTGTGTTTTTGGTCTAATGTGCATATTAACAGAATCAGCGACAGTGTACAGTGTGTGGGGTGTGTTATGCCTATACAATGTACTCTCTGTCAGTTCAAGTTGGGTAAGGGAGTAGTGACAATGTATTTTAACCCGATATTAAATTCATTCTGGGGCATCTTTATGATGTTTCACTGTACAAAGTTATCTATAAATAAAATACTGTTTTAAAAGCTGCCAGAAATTCAATGAGTATTGACCAATTTTGTTCTTTCCTTCTTTTTGAGATTGCCGTGACTGCCGTCTCTTGTCTTAGAATTTGCGGTGATCGAAAGTCCTTGTGTCGATGAAGTCATGGTTATTTGTGCTCAAATTTGCGCAAGTACATATTATTATAACTGTGACTTCGTCAACACTGGGACTTTCGATCGCTACAAATGTCACTACCATTAATCCCACACAAAAAATTGATGTCATTTCAGGATACCTTGTGAAATTTCCTCTTGGAATTTGAATACTTTTACTACATGAGTAGCGAATTGATTTCACAATTTTTAATTGTTTTATTTCATATTTATCGCCCCTGGTGTTAGCGATATCTTTTATTTTTCTCTTCTTTTAACAAGACATGCACACAACAAAAACAATAATCACAATAGCAACTACAAATTAAAAATTACCAATATCAATATATATATATACCCATTCTCCAAGCTTATAGGCTTCAGTTATTAGCCTACGGTCATATCGGTGGTGAACACATTGGTGGAAGATTCAACCACCGAATTACTGAAACAATTGATTTCAGCTAAAAGTTGTGCATTTCTTGTCACTCTAAAAAACTACCAGTTCAAAGTGTGTGACCAAGCTCAGTGGTGTAACTAGGTTTTTGATATGGGAGGGAGGGGGGGGGGGGGGGCAAGAAATTAAAAAGTGAATTGACAAGATTATAGTGTGCGAAAATTATCGAGTTTGTGCTATGATTGAGGTACATTTCTGCTTTAAACAAGCTTCTACTAAAAATACTCCCAATTTTTTCCGTCTGTCTGATTTTGACCATCATAATTCCATGATTTCTCTTGTCAAATGAACCGACAGACAGTCGATATGGGGGGTGGGTGTGGGTGTAGCCCCTTGCTCAATGGAAATATGGTGACACAATCAAGCGGAATGATTTTGTACGTCATGAATAGGGTAAATTCGCCTATTTTCAATCAGCGCCTATTTTCGGTCAATGGCCAAAATCGTGTAATTGCATCGGTCGTCGCCATTTTAAAAGCAATACCAGGCATCAAATATGCGACATTTTTAGCCGTCAGTTTATAATGACGAGGTCATTTTCATAAAACGATTTGGGCGAAGTGACCGAAAATAGGCGCTGACCAAAAATAGGCGACTTTACCTGTTGATTTTGAGTTAAAAGAAGTGACAAATTCTTATGTTTTACTTTGTTTTCTCAGTTGGTAAACTGTAACTTTTAAATGATGGACAAATATCAAAATTCAAAACTGCCGACATGCGACTCATTTCGCATGATCACATCAGATATATGAAAATAAAAATAATTTCAAACAAAGAAATCCATACAAATAAGAAGATTAAAGATCAGATTCTATTCATCTTTTGTGAATTGCTTTGTGCACATTGAACAATAGAAACATCCAGGAATGCTATGAAATTGTCCATAGTTTGATGATAAATTTGGGATGGGATTCATAATATAATGTCCATCACAGAGCCCATGCATCAATGATCTCATCTTCATCTGCATGCTTGAAAGACACGTAACTGTCCGGGTTTTCTTCCGGCCACTGGCTTCGAATCCGGTTTACAGCACATGCAGGAATCACCCTTCTGTTTTTCCTCCCCAAACGCTGATGAATCCAATATGTATAGGACCTGTAGGCCAGAAGACGGAAAAGCCTGTAAATGGAAAGAATCAAATTAAAATTCAAAAATATTGCAATATATTGTGTACCTACATGTATAGTGATTGCTTATTGAGCAACTATTGCAAACCTCACAAAAATTGGCCCATTGGGAAAGAGAATAAATTTGAATTTTCGAGTTTCTATTAAAAGCAGTTTGCGAAAACAAATGTAATATTCAGTACACCTCATTCAGTGTTTGATGAGCTGGCCTGGCACCATGTGTCAATTCAACGTCAGAATTGCATCAAAAGTTGCGAGAATCCATCTAGATTCCTCCTGCAGAGGATTTTTCGAGAATCTATGGATTCTCGTCCATTCAAATTATGTGTAAACAAAATATCTCTATGTGAATCAGCATGGATTCTCGCAACTTTACCAGCTGGAATCTTTGCAATAATGGATTCTCGGATTCTACTCGAAATTCTGACCCTATCAATTCACATTCGAACATGATCTGTTATGTGAAAGTCCCCTAGGATTTTATGAAACAGTAGTCTCTAGGAATAGGATTATGTATCAAAGCAGGCTATGAGAATTTAGTCACCTAAATAATTATCCGTTTTATGTCCCACTCGCCTTTTTGGAGACTCAAAGTTGCACACAATGTTCAAGAACTAGGTGAGTACCGTATAATAATTGAATATAGGGTAAAGTCGCCTATTTTCGGTCACTTGGCAAAAATTGTGTAATTGCATCGGTCGTCGCCATTTTAAAGCAATACCGGCATCAACTGTGCGGGTGCTTTCTAGCTGTCAGTTTATAATGACGAGGTCATTTTCAATTCAACTCAGCTTCGTTTCATTGAATGAAACATTTCATCTTTCATCTCATGAAAATATTCATAGTACCATTGCACTCATAAACATTCATTATTTGTAATTGTCTATTTGGCCATCACGAGACAGTGACATTATGCGTGTTCTACTAATTGCAGCACAAACGGTCGCACCTACTCAAAGCGCTGGCATATACCCCCGAAGCGTTGAAAGACGGAAGATACATACGCATACATAAACGCTGCGACTGTTTAGTAACGTCACTGTCCGGAGGAAGCAAAATAGAATATAGCCTGGGACTGGGAGAAGGGGCTATGAACCAAACGACGAACGAACATACACGACTCAATTCAATCGACGTATTTTCATACTAATTTTAATATGACATAAATGTATAAGAAATACACACCTATGAGACCAATCTTGTACAATAATGTAGCCCCTTCTGTCATTCATGAAAGCCACCATCATCCGCAGCACTGCTTCTGTCAGGCATATTGCATTGAAGTCTGTATGCGACGTTATGCATGCATAATCTTGTTCATCAAGTTTGTCTTTCAGTCCTTCATAGTCTTGCTCTTGACAGCAAATGCACATCTCAATCGTTGCATTCTTTGGAACTTCCGTGCAGTGTCCACAATTGCACCAAAATGTGGACTCGAGCCTTCCCTCTGGATCTTGTTCACCGCCTGCCTCTGGTAGTGGTGCTTGCGCTTGGTTGTGCTCGGCCCCTTGTTGATCTTGAGCAGCAGCTTCAAGTGCAGCAGCTTGACGCCGTCTCTGGGCTATCTGCTCTGGGGTATATCTTGGTTGGTGTTGATATCCTGGGACGGGATCGGGATCCATTATTTATGCCTATAAACTAACAGTAAAATTCCATACAATATTAAATTACTCGCGTTCGTTTGTCTGTCAGTCTGTACACATGTAGCGTAAACAATAACCAGCTGATCTGATATTTTTCTCCGAGTTATCGTAGCGTTTCTATTTCAACTTTGCCGAGTCTAAAACTATATCATGTTAAACAGTATTGATGTTTTCCCCTTCATTACTTTTGAACACTCATGGTATAATATTCCTCATGACAATCGTGAAAAGCAATTTTTCGATCATTGTTTATTTGAAGCCATTTTACTCGCGAGTAAAATATCAATCGGAGGAAAGTTGCATATTTTCCTGTGTAGTAAAAACACTTTGCCGTGGTATAATAACATCGACCCGGCTTCAAGTGTCTTCTAAAATACATTTTTATGAATCATATTCGTTTTTAATCGCTTGTTTTGCTTAATTTTAGCTTCAGATAAAAGGCATATATATATTTTTATTGTTCCCTCTGTATTCTTTTTTGGAAAAAGGATAAAAACAGTGATATTTGTTTTCGAACTTTGCTGATTCGACTGTGTGGACGGTGCCCACTATATATGATGCTGTAATATAGTTTCGTGTCTGTGACGTCGACGGCGTTTGGTAGTATTTGGCTGGTTTCAAAAGCGGTGTATCTCGATGTGTACTGCATTTATTACTGGGGAGAAATATGTCTGCGTCCGTCTGAACCGGGATCGTGTGGCCTTGGTGAAAACAGTGGCGATTATTTCTCTTGTGTTAAAAGCTCACAATTCACAAGTATCACCATACGCCTTTTTTATATGTAACCTTTGTATACTGTTGCTTTGTATTGCTTGCGGGACCCTTCCTTTAATGTCTGGAATGGTTTATCTTAATTTCCTTTGTTTCAATAAGGTGGTACATAAAATCATTAAATCGTGTAATCTGCTAATCATTCGACCATTTGAATACGTCAATCACCCTTTTTAAGTTCTGAACCACCGATTGCTATGATCGCCACATGTCTGTGGTACGTTCTTTCATAAATTAAAGTTCGTAATCGATGCATCTGAAAACAAGGACAGCATTTTGAGGGTCGAGGAGCACCATAATGTCCCATTCCCATTCACAAAATACTAACAATGACTGATTCATACAAGACAATTACTACCTTCACTGGACTATTCCATTTGTTTATCTTTTGAATAATGTTCCATACTGTTTTATTTATGACATTAACGAGAGAAAAAGAGAGAGGATTTGCAAACAGACTTTGTAATCTAATTTAACTAATTTATTGCCAGATTTAATTAATATTGATATGATACTGTAATAGCCAGAAAATTCATACCTTTAACATGACATTTTCTTCTCAGAATGATGAGTTTGCGGATTCCAATTATTTAAGTACAATGAGTTATTAAAGTGTCTTGCTAATATTCACCTGACAAGAAAATCCGGCATACAGGATAAACGATGTAAAACGTGTTTTGCACTTGTCTACGTGTATCGTTGATATCTCAGCGAATCAATAATCGATATCGCTGTAATTTGACTATGTGATAGCCAATAAGTACACCTAACAGAATATATAAATTTCAGAGTGATTTGTGATTTGCCGTAATCGGAGAGCTCGCGACAAAAGGTGTTGCGATTTTTTTTATACACCCTGTATAGTCTAACCAGGGGTGGTTGTTGGTTGTTCATTAGGAAACGTAGATCCGCCTGAACACGAGCTGGTAATTTCTATTTTTGAACAATTACAATCACCATATGATATGGAAGCTGACGTGGCTGATGTTGATCAACGAATTTTACCACCACCTCAAATCTCCATTTAATAATAAAAAAAATGTTTGACAAATATATTATTTGAACTGTCCAAATAATTTTTGAATACGCCCTACATGTATATCGAGTGTCACTCCAGCTTTTACATTATGTTCCCAGTCCCTTAACACTTTTGGACCGGTGATTTGACATTTCGACGGTAATAAATCATCTAAGGATGTGTCTATTTCCCCTATGTGGTCTAATTAAAAGACTGCAAAGGACATAATTATGCCCCAAGGGCGTAAACTAACCTTCTAAACCCGGAAAATGGACCACATAGTCAGAGGTTGACACAATCTTAGATGATTTATTACCAGCAAAATGTCAAAATCACCGTCCAAAAGTGTTAAGGGATGGGAACATAATGTATGTGTGCGCAGATGCTGCAAATATGAAATTGCATTGCTTATTCATTGATCAGAGACGACATCCTGGAGATAACACACCTTCGTAGCCTTTTGGTGTAAGCTATCGAAATAAGTTGGGTTTTTTAAAGATAAAAGACCTAAAGAAGATACAAGTGGATTTTTGTTTGCTGCGCCACTTCAAATTACCACAAAATCTGCATGGCTAGCCTGGCGATATATGGAAGGTTTTGAACAATTCTATCATGTCTATGTAGACTCAACTGCTCGTGAATGAAATCAGCTAAGCCAATAGGAATTTGATTTTACAATACCATGGCATCACGAATCATTTGAATCAACTCCAAAGTCTCAGATCGTATATTGTATGGAATTAAACTGCCTCAATAGTGGGTGCGGGTGGTAATTCGGCTCCTCAATAGCCTCAATATATAGCGTATTGTGTGGATTGCCTCAATAGTGAATTGAGTGGATGTTCACTGTCTCAATACTACTGTGTGGATATTCACTGTCTCAATAGCGTGTTGTGTGAATACTCGCTTCCCAAATAGCGTATTGTATGGACATTTACTCATTATTGTGTGGACACTGACTGCCTCAATTGCGTATTTTGTAGACATTCATTGCCTCAGTAGCGTACTGTGTGGACATTCACTGCCTCAATGTTGAATTGAGTGGAAAATCACTGTTTCAATTTGTGTATACATTTGCTGCCCTAATATAGTGTTTGGGTTGCCATTCGCTACCTCAATCATTGTGGGACACCCACTACCTCAATAGCGTATTTTGTAAACACTCACTTCGTCAATAGTGAATTGTGTGGATATTCGCCACCTGAATAGTGCGCTGCCTCAGGCTCAATAGTAAATTGTATGAGCTCTCGCTCCCCCTCTACCGTATTGTGCTCCTGGTTAGGGTAATAAAGCACCCACTCCCTCGTCACACTGACTAGCGTTTTGTGTACACTCGCCGCCTCACTTACTTTTATTGTGTAGACACTCGTTTCCTCAATACCGTATTGTGTGGACACTCGCTGCCTCAACAGTGTACTGCGTGGACACTCGCTGCCTCTATAGCGTATTGTGTAGACACGCGCTACCTCAATAGCGCATTGTATGGACACCCGCTGCCTCAATAGAGTGTTGTTTGGACACTCACTGCTAAATACTTACAAAATGTATCTAATCTCTCACATACCTCAATGAGGACACCTGCCACACCAAGAGATGTTTTGTTGACATTACTGCGACACTAATAGCCTGTATCTACTCTCTCACATACCACAATGTGGACAACTGCCATACCAAGAGATGTTTTGTTGACATTACTGCGACACTAATAGCTTGTAAGGTTGTAAGGTAAATCATTCTCATATCAGATTGTCACTGATTTACATTGCGGTAATATGCAGTGTCTTTAAATACATCCCAGTATAAAGCTTTTATATTATACAAGTTTCAAGTAACTATATATTTAAACAATTTATTGTTTATAAGGACGTCATCAACAATCATGGGTGATAATATGCTCAATTTAATTTTACGGAGGTCCTTTTTCTTACTATTGGCTGCTTCTCTCAACAATGTAGCACTGAACAGGGCCGAAGCTACAACTCAAATATTTGTGAAGCCTCTGTGGGATATTGCTGACAATGAAACTCAACCATGCCGCATTGAAGAAAGAAATATCAGTCTAGGAGCGATTGCCTTACAGGGAAGTGCACATCACACCTGCAGTATACAAGTCAATATCTCACTAGGATATCTCACGCATGTCGAAATACCAGAATTTGACAAGGCATCTTTTTTCCTCTATATCGAAACACATGGCAAATTGAGTGACTGTCAACATAAGTATATAGCTTTAAAAGACCAAAGTGAAGAATGTATTGTTAATGTTCAACAAGAGAGTCTCCAACTAAATCTGCAAGGTAATGTCAGTATTTTGGTCAGTGGGATATTAACATCAGAACCAATACCAGTTTGTCAAGAATCTACTGATAATAGCTTGTCTAGTCTAGCAGTAAATCAGACACCAGTTTGCAGTAATGTAAAGGGATATAATAACAAAATCATGTGTGATCTAGATAGGGAGAACTGTAGATTGGAATTCCCATCAAATTGTAATGCCACACTTGGCAAGAGAGAAATAGAATTCCAATGTATTGATAATGACAGGCTCGAAAAACAATACACCTTGATGATATACCCAACTAATTTGTTAACTTTGGATCTAAGCAGCAATAATGCGGTTCACATTGAAGACAATTCATTCGAAAGTCTGAATAGTTTACAAACGCTGAGCTTGGAGAATAATTACTTGACCACCCTTAATAGCGGTGTATTCATTGGATTACATGCACTTACTAAACTGAATCTTCACAATAACCATTTGACTGATCTTCAGGCAAATGTATTTCAAGATTTAGGAATGCTAACACAAATAGGTCTGTACTTTAACTATTTGAAAATACTGCCCACAGAATTGTTTAGGGGATTAGGATACCTAAATATACTGTTCTTGTTTGATAATAATTTGGAAATACTGCCTACAGAATTGTTCAGGGGATTAGGATACCTAGAAGTACTGTACTTGCATAATAATAATTTGATAACACTACCAGTTGGGGTGTTTTGGGGATTGGATAATGTGATTTTGTTGTATCTGTATAGAAACCAACTGATCACTTTAAACGAAGGTACTTTTCAGGGATTAACTAACCTACTAGCTCTCTATATGAATGATAATAATCTTACAACGCTACCAGGTGGAGTGTTTTTGGGATTAGACTTTTTGGGCATATTGCGGCTGGATAGACATCAATTGATCACTTTGAACGAAAGTACTTTTCAGGGATTAACAATGCTAGCAAATCTCTATCTGCATAGAAACCAATTGACCATCTTGAACGAAAGGTTGTTTCAGGGATTGACTAAGCTAACGGTTCTCTATCTGAAAGATAATAAATTAATAACACTACCGAGTGGGTTGTTTTGGGGATTAGAAGATTTGAAAAAAATGAACCTGGACGGTACCTTTCAGGGATTAACTAATTTGGGAAATAATGATTTGATAACACTACCAGGTGAGTTGTTTTGGGGATTAGACAGTTTGAATGAATTGGAGCTGCAGAGAAACAAATTGACCATCTTGAACGAAAGCTTGTTTCAGGGATTGACTAAGCTAGCGATTCTCTCTATGTATAATAATAATTTGATAACACTACCAGATGGATTGTTTTGGGAATTAAACAACTTACAGAGCTTGTACTTATTCGAAAATCAACTGGACACACTGACGACTCTCCAGTTCCATAATTTGAGTAGTCTTAAAATCCTTGATCTGTACAACAATAAGTTAAAAACGTTGCCTGGTAGAGTTTTCAATGGGTTAGGTAATCTACAATATCTCACATTGTACGATAACCAATTAGAATGGGTTAGTGAAAATATGTTAAAAGGGTTGTACAATTTGCGTGGTCTATTTCTGCAAAATAATAAGCTAACAAAACTTGATTTTGACTTTTTCAAAGACACAGCAGATATTTCTGTGATTGTGCTAGCGCAAAATGATTTCAAACAATGTCCAAATATCACACACTTGAGTAATTTAATTATCCTTGATGTCATAAACAATACATTGACACATATAAATGATGATACATTTTCTGCTCTTTCTAGAAATTCAAAGTTGTTTGTAACTCAACACGAGATATGTGAATGTTATGTGCCTGATAGTGTTTTATGTAGCGCAGCAGATGATAGGTCCCCATATCTCACATGTGATAGGCTTTTATCAGATACCACATTGGCCGTCATGATGTGGATTATTGGTATTAATGCACTCTGTGGGAATATATTTGTGTTGATTTGGAGAAAATCAAATACTAAAAAATATAAAGTACAGGATTTATTACTGAGTAATCTGGCTATGTCTGATTCACTGATGGGTGTATACATGCTAATAATTGCATGTGCTGATATCTACTATGGGGAATATTTCCCAATGCAGTCTGAAACGTGGAGATCTGGCATTACCTGTAGAATATCTGGATTTTTATCAATAGCATCAAGTGAGGCTGCTGTCCTGTTTGTCACATTAATTAGCATTGATCGGTTTATAAATATCAGGTTTCCATATTCCTCAAACAAATTAGGTAAACAATCGACAATTGTGACTACTATACTGATATGGATTTGTTCATTTGCAATGGGTATTGTCCCATCAGTCTTAAGTGGAAGAAGTTTCAAGTTTTATGATAATTCTCATGTGTGTGTTGGTCTGCCATTATCCTTAACAAAAACCTTTTCAAATGAAAAAAAATCAACAGTAATTAACCCCAACAATGATAGGTTCTTTTTCAACCAGGATACATACACTACATTACCTACAGGTTCTGTTAATGGACAGTATTATTCAATAGCCATTTTCCTTGGTCTTAATTGCTTTTGTTTCATCATAATCCTTTTGTGTTATATTGAGATAATACGAGCTGTCATGAAATCATCGAAACAATCCGGACGCACTCCTGATATGAAAAATCAAATCAGACTCACAATCAAAGTAGCCGCAATTGTGGCCACTGACTTCGCATGTTGGAGTCCATTAGTTATTCTTGGGATATTAGTTCAAACAAGGATAATTACACTGCCCCCATCAGTGTATGCATGGTTAGTGACCTTTGTGTTACCACTGAACTCTGCAATTAATCCATATATGTATACTATTGCAGAAATAATGTCAAATTATCGAAAGGAAAAAAAAGATGAGAAATTCAAAAAGGATTTGACTCAGCAGACATCAACAATGTAACAACATCAAAATGCTCAGTGATATTTAAAGGTATCACTAAGGACTTTCGCGTTATCCTTATTTCCTCTGCCGTTTGGTGGTAAAAGTCTTTTTGAATTTTATTCCAAGCGATGGTGCAAAATGCATGAGCAATGACACCATGTTATGACGGCTTTTAAGGCATATTATGTAATCTTTTCAATAGGACGCCCTCTATCTGTATCTTTTCCTTGAAATGCTTGGTCAAATTATATTTATAACCATGAAACTAAAATATCGTGTAAGTTACAGAGCATGTTTCCTAATTATTTCAAAATCAGATTTTGAAATAATTTGTCCTGGTTCCAGGACAGTTTATTTCTCTGAGTGGTTTTTCATTCGTATGATAAAATTCCAAGGTTTCACAGCGTTTTCCACCATTTTAACGCCGTTTACAGTGTTTGTGGTTACAACCGCAACTGTACACAAGTGTAAACACACCCCTGCGGGATGGATGCTTTAAGATGAAAATCAAACAAATATGTTGAAACATTTCTTAAATTGGAAGCAGATTTCCAATATGATTTATTAATGTGATGTGATGTGTTTTTTAACGGAAAATACAGTCAAAATAGATATATGAGTTTATGAAAGTCTTTCCTGATAGTCAAACTTCATTATAAGAGAGAGAAAAAATATGTGTACAATTTTGAAAAAGATCACATATAATATTGCTTTAAGGCTTTTGTTCTACATGTACCTAATTTACATCTTAAATCATCTATAATTTTGATATTTGGACTTGATTCATTCATTCATTCATAAGATTTATTTACACAATCCAACAACGTATATATAACAATATAACAAAATATAACATCAAGAAAACAATTTATATTCTGGAATGGTATGGTATCATGAAAGAGTTAAATCTAGACGATAGTGAAAACAATGATACAAAGGATAAGCTATGTAAAGATTCAGGCGATAAGAATGGTCCAGAATGGTGATGTTGGAAAGTGTGCGGCAAAACCATTAAGCCTGGAAGACTTTAAGTTTGGCCCCACCGCTGTAAATATTTTAGAATTAAAAAACACACGTATATATACTACTACTATAGAAGGTTGTTACGATAAGTAGGGAAATGGTTTAATGAAGTGAAAAGAGTACAATGACAGTAAGCCGGAAAGTAATTTCTGTTTATAACTATTTTTGAAGCGGTTTATTTGTGTACAGCTAGTTAGAGTAGAGTCAAGTGAGTTCCAGATTTTAGGTCCATTATAGATTATTGAATGACGAAGTATTTTAGATTTAATAAAGTTATTAGCGTTTCTAGTGTTATAATTGTGAAGATCTTTATGTTTAGAGAAGAAACCCCCAAAGGAATTTGGGAGCGTGTTATTATTGAAACGGAACATAAATAATGCAGTTTCAAGTTTGTTGATATTGAAGATATTAAGAGTATTGCAGTTGTGAAATAGAGGCATTGAATGCGAGTCATATGATGTACCAACGCAGATATGTAAAGCCTTCTTTTGATAGATAAATAATTTGTCGATTTTTGTCATATCCGTGCTCGACCATGGGCTTAGGGATATGTTTGGATAGAGTAATTGCCCATGCGATGTTGCAATAAGATATGTATGGCAAGACAAGTGTATTATAAAGAGTAAGTAGAATAGAAGAGGGACGGTCATAACGTAATCGCCGGAGTATACCGATACTTCTAGACACCCGATTACATGTATTGGCGATGTGAAGTTTCGAGTTTAGATGTTTATCAATGATAATGCCGAGAAATTTGGTATGTTTAACAGATGAAATAGGGGTATAATCCATAGAAATGGTAGCCGAATGTGTGGAGGTATGCCGATTAGAGCAGAATAGAATATAATTGGTTGTGCTAACGTTAAGTGAACGTTTATTAGCCTTGAACCAGTCCGACACATTTGTATAGCTCTTCATTAAAGGTAGAAATTAAAGTAGTAAAGTCAGGGTGTGACATAAAAATGTTGGGGTCATCAGCAAAGAGAACATAGGATAATTTCTTTAAAGCATTTGGAATGTCATTCACATAATAAGGAATAAGAGGGGTCCGAGGATAGAGCCTTGGGGTACGCCACATTGAACAGGTAGGAGATTTGAAGAGTGCGTGTTAAAGGACGTAAATTGCTTTCGATTATGAAGATATTTAGAGAGCAAGGCTAGAGGCGTATCTCGAACACCGTAGTGATTTAGTTTAGAGAGAAGGATTGAGTGGTCAATAGTGTCGAAAGCCTTTGACATGTCTAGAAATAGGCCAATCGTGTGATGTTTTTGGAGAGAGCAGAAGAAAGTTTGTTAAAATTGTCAACAAGTGCAAGATCAGTTGAGTGGTTCTTCCTAAATCCATACTGGTTGTCGTGAGGGGAGATCGTATGAAGAAAGGAAATCATAGAGACGGTTGTAGATTAGGCGTTCAAGAATCTTTGAGAAGCATGGAAGTACTGAGATGGGTCGATAGTTGGAGAAGGTATGGGGGTCGTCTTTTTTATAGATAGGAATAACTTTGGCGATCTTGAGAGCAGATGGAAACACACCAGTCATGATAGAAAGGTTAAAGATATGGGCCAGGGGCCAAGCGATAAAATGGGTTATTTGTTTGATGATGCCGGGGTCAATGTCATCAAAGCCAGAACTGTTGCCTTTCTTAAAAGTACTAGTGATCTTCAGAATCTCCTTATCTGAAACAGGATTTAGACAATTAGACTTATCAAATGGAGTTGAGAGGAAGTCAGAATAGGGACGCTGGGAATTAATCTTGCGAGCCAAATTAGGACCGATTTCAGCAAAGAATTTGTTGAATTTATTCGCAATATCAGCCTTGTTGGTAATTTTGAAATCGCCATCGAAGAAGTAGTTTGGTGGTTTCTTCATATTATTTTTACCAATTATTTCCTTTATTGTACGCCGAGTTTTATTAGTATTATTTTTAAGGCTATCGAATTTTTCTTTATAATATTTAGTGCGTGAAGTACGGATAAGATGAGTGATTTTATTTCTATATTTAACATAAGAATTCTTGTTATATTCTGACCATTGGGCCTTTTCATAAAAGTTGTATAACGCTTGTTCCTGATATTAATTGATCTGATAGTACCTTTAGTAATCCATGGTTTATTTTGTTTACGTTTGTTTATTTTGGTGCTTTGTTTAGGCAAACCATGAACGTTGAATATCATCATACATTGTTTATGCATGGAAGTATGGCACTAGTAGGTTTTAACTAGCACACTTGTTCTGAAAAGCCATAATTCTAGCAATTTAAATGCGTAATCATTTTAGAAATCTATCACAGTCTGTATGCCGACAGCGCCGCTAGCGTTGAGAACGGAAGACGATGATTTCCACTCGACAGAATGACGTTGTATGGGCGGCCATTCGGGTACATATATTGAATATTGTCTTGCACTTGTTACAAGATGAATAAATTATGATAATTTCTTTTGTAATGAATATTAATTAGTACTATGAATATTCATGATTAATTCGGGATCATCAACCTGGACCATTTCACTTCAATATGGATCATTTCGGTGGTTAAAACTGAGCCCAGAAAACTGAGATGAACCAAGATGATCCAGAATTATTAATCATGAATATTGATATTGCTTATTAATAAGAATCATTAACTATGAATATTCATATTGCTAATTAATATTCATGGACAGTTAACCTGATTTAAGACTATATTCAATGTATTAACCCAAATGACCCCATACAACGTCATTCTGTCGAGTGGAAATCATCGTCTACCGTTGAGAACTGCTGTAGCCGGGTAGACCAAGAAAACAATCGATAGCGAATAACAATAGACTGTGTGAGCTGCTTCCTATCTCCTATGATAATATACTAGTCTCAGGTTTAGAGTGTGAAGGTACTCCGAAATTGTATTATAGTGTTTATGAAGACTACGTGAATTAATATGAAGAATGCTAAACTTGCCATCGTCTAGTTTAATCGTGTCATTAAAAGTATCACTAATACAGTATTTGCATTTATCATTATTATTATTATTATAAGTATTGAGGTTGTTTGTGTTTATTTTAAGCGATTGAAGTCTAGCGTAACTTATTTTATAACCATTCTTTATTTGATTGATCTCATGGGTAAACTCTTCGTCGTCGATAATATGATTGAAAGGAAGAATTGAACCAATACAGTATCTGCAATACCAGTTGTTAACATTGTCAGTGATATCAGTGTCGTTAAGTAGGGAACATTTACTGTGAATACTCTGATTACAAATTAGGCATGTTAAACCATTCACTCTTATACACTTGTTACAAAGATACATGACATAACTGTGCCAATAGTAGTAGTAGTACCGTTATAAATAAAGATATTGTAAATACAATGAGATACCC
Organism: Ophiura sarsii; assembly: GCA_035610835.1. Lineage (NCBI taxonomy): Eukaryota > Metazoa > Echinodermata > Ophiuroidea > Amphilepidida > Ophiuridae > Ophiura > Ophiura sarsii. The sequence continues at coordinate 33,558,883 of CM069451.1, read as the reverse complement.
CGTGAGATACACAAATAAAATACACGTATATAGCTGATTGGGCCGAAGGAGGAGAGATGATCACCGTTTGATATCTTAATTACAGACAGTGAAGTAGAGCTGATCATTAGCCAAGTGAGAAAGCAACAGTAATTAAAGGAGATTATAGATATATATAATCGCGAAGACTTGAGTATGTTGAATAGAGTGATAATCGGCTGTAACGTAACTGAGAATCTGAGTCGGACAACAATTAGGTGAATCGGGCATGTCAAGCCAAAGCTCAAGTGCGGGGACTATCAATGAAATAGTGTGATTAACGTGATGAATTACCTACATGTAATGTATGTATAAGCTGTCAGCACAACCGAGAGAGCACATTATCGCTTAATTATCACCTAGGCATGGGCGATATGTAAATACAAAAGTACATTCTATACATTTACTGATCATGATTGTGTTCGACGATTGTATACAGTTGAGATTTCTGTAAAGGAATTCAATAATTGTTTTAATGCATTTCAATATCCATTGATTGATTAAATTGATTGATTTATCCCTTTATTTATCTAAGTATTTATTCTTTTTTTTTCTATTTATACATGTCTTAATCTGTTTAATTCATTAATCAATTTAATTTATTAATTTATCTATTTATGAATATATCTATTTCTTTTCATTATCTATTATCGATTTATTCATTTTTAAGATTCTTTTAAATTTCCGAAAACAAATTTTATTAAAATCAAAAAGGCTTTTTCGAATAGCAACAAATTGTGTGTATCAATTCATTTAGTAAAGTATGTTCTTTTGGTGTTACAACTTATAGACTTATGCATTATTATGGTAAACAAAGGGATGTACGGAGTGATGCTGTGGGTCAAACGATCGAGTGGTTAACAGCGCTGCAAAGCTCCACTACTGTCGATTCCGTAATATCGGTTGGATTGGTGTGTGACATGCCTGTCGTTGACCATGCATAATTGGAAAACCGATTGTGCAATCTCAATGTTTATCCCCAATAAAAACTGGAGATGTTAAGGTTTCAGAAAGTGCAAACACCATTGTAATCCGTTGTGTAAAAGTAAAAATAAAGCTCCTTCAAAACAGGGTGCGGGTTTTCTTGGACATGCTGTACAAATTTGAAGTGTCACTTTCTTTTTGTAATCGACAACAGTATAAAGTTCCAGCATTTATTTTTAAATACGCGTGAAGATAAATAGCGCGAAGCGTTGATGTGATATCAAAATAGCTGAACAGGCTGTCCCAAAATGATTAGTACCCATCAATGCCCAAAGTTCAATATTTTTTGTCATCATCAAAATCGATAGAATCAGGTCCGTTGTTTTTACATCATTTTTGCCATTCTGTACTATTTTATTAGAATTTTAGATCATGAATATCGGATTTTTCAAACTCAAGATACACTCCATTATGTAAAACATGGTGATTTCACCTTTTGACAAAGTGCTAAAAATGTGTGTGCTATTACAGCTTGTTTGAAAGAAACTTGTGTATTCTCATAATCTCTTGTCTACTCAATATAATCTTGTGTGTCTTTCTGTTGTAACTGTTATTAGTTATGGGTGTTCAAATCATTAACAATTCTTCTCCTTACTTCAATTTAACGGGTAAAAGAAGTTTGTCACACTTGAGTGACCCCATGCATTGTTTTATTTGACAAATGTTTAGGCACTTCTAAATGAAGTGGTATTTGGTGAATCACCAGTGGCATAGATTTCATTTTCACATTGGAGAATGGATTTCGTGAGGTTAAACACTAAGGGACTATATCTTTTTACCAAGTTTGTAGGAAATTGCATCCCCAATATGAAAAAGAAGTCTAAGCCACTGCTAGTTACCCATGACCACGTCTGTACCTGTTTAAATGTCCCTCAAGTTTAGCCTCAACACTAGCTCATTATAGAAACAAAGATTGGGGTCGCTCATGCGTGACGATCCATTTTTACTCTTCAAATTAAATCAAAATGAAGATGTATTAATGGTTTGAACAACAATATGATCCAACAGCAGTTTAAAATAGAAAGGAACCAAAGATATTAGCAGACAAGAGATTAAGAGAATGTTTTAGTTTCTTTCAAACAAGCTGTTTAAAAACAATTTTTTTTGCACTTTGCCAAAAAGGTAAATTCACCATGTCTTACACAATGGAGTGTAACTTCATTAAAAAGTCCAATATTCATGATCTAAAATTTAATGAAAGGGTACAGTATAGCAAATATGATTTAAAAAACCGGATATAGTGTCATTGATTTTAATAATGAAAAAATGCATTGAGCTTTGGGCATCGATGGGTACTAATCATTTTGGGACAGCCTGTAGTCTTGATATCAATGCTAATCTAAAAACGTGATTGATTAAAGGTGTATGTTCCGATGGGGCTATGATTTTTTTTTTCACATCAAGATATTTTGATATCAGAAGAATCCCCATATTTTTTCATTATGTCTGTAAAATCTTAGGGGCCAGATATGTTCCATTTAGAAAGTATAGGCTAAAATGTGGTGAATTACTGCCAAAGGTGGTTAACCACTAACCAGTTTGTGTACGACTCAATGGGCAAATATTTTGTGACCTTGTGCTTCTAAAAATAGAACCGTTGGAGTTATGCAACTCAAACTTTGGAATGCGACAATTTTAAGGATGACCTTAAAAAAAATCGGGCCAGCAACGGAACATCTACCTTTAAACACCACGGCGAATCAGTATGTCGTGAGAAGAGACTGAAACGGATAAGTTGTCGCCAGTCGCCCATCACTGAATTTCGTGATTCTGAAAATATCCCGATTAGCATGTTTAGACAAACGCCCCGAAAAACATCCCGATTATCAACAGGCATGGTGAAATAGTGATGATGATGATGATGATAATGATCATAATATTCTTTATTATCATAACCCATAACTATCTAAAAAAATTAAATTTTGCAACGGGTTAAAGCATTTGTATATAAATGCTTTAACTGTTAACGCATTTGTATACAAATGGATTAACCAATTGTTTCTTAAAAAAGTGTTTGTAAACTATTAGTAACACCTTTTTATGTGGTTTAAAAATATCTAATTATCCAAAAATGGATAAACCGTATATTTGTTAATAGTTAATATCCCAGCAAACATCGATCGTGGGCCCATGCCTGCGATGTTCGCCCTTGGTTCTGGGAGAGGTTCCGTGCTTTTACCTTTCTATTATACCGATAATATTTCTTATTGGCTTCATCGAGACGGGTCGCCTCCCAAAAAATAATCCACTCCGACCCACCCATTACTTTAGTAAATTGGTGTAAATTTTAGAGTCAGCAATGTGCTCACTCTCTTATTGTCATTGATTAATTAAATTGATACAATAAATCATGCAGATTAGAATATAGCACATTAAAATATTTATATGTCATCTTCCAGGGCATCTCTCTAAGGGTACGGATTTTAGGTAGTTTCACAGAATCCAATCATATGTTGAATACCATCAAGTCCAGAATACAATGTGAAATCAGCATATGTTATCTCTCCGATCAAATCTCTAATGTAGGGATTGGTAGTATACAAATCCCTGGAATCATGTGCTGAATAAATGTATAAATGGCTCTACTAATATAATAATGGTCCTTAGTCAATTCGTTAGTTCAACCATCTTTGTGTTATCTTTTGAGCACATCTCTCTTAGGTGTTATTGGTTTAGGTATATTGTTTACTTTTCCAAAATATTTGATGGGTTGATGATGAAGCGAACACGTTTATTATCAATTTTAACACTTATATTTCCATGACTTATTAATATGTTATTATGCAAATAAACATCGTCAATGGGATTATCAGTTCGATCTAACTACATGTATGATAAATGTACTATCCAATGTATTATTAAGGTACTACTACATGTAGTGAAATATCCTGAATAAATTGAAACTATTTTAATTCTACAATTGAATGAGGTAATTAAAATTACCAGTATAAATTTTAGTGAATCTACATGTTGTGCATAGTTGAAATTGAAGAAGAGTGCCAATTTGGGTGCTCGGTAAAGGTTAATTAAACTCGATGTAGCCGATGTAACCGATGAGCAAAGAACAATGGCAACTGCCGACCAAATGCCCGGCATTACGTCACATGTCACATTGTCACCCCATCTATAGTGAATTAATCCAAGAGCGATCTTTGGTGCTGTGATGGACAGGGGTGATGAACCAAACAAATAAGATAAACTATATTCTGGCGAATAGTTGCTAGTTGTCGAAAGATCCCATTTTATTCCAACTTCCGGTTGATCCTCATCTAAACAAGTATTCATTAATATACAGTGAATTGAAACAATTCACCCTTTGAACCTTGAGTTATTATATGGGTTCGGTACACCCACCCTGACTTCTCCGGGGCTAAAATGTTGAATGAACGTTTCTGCCCTCTATCATCGGTAATATTTGTTACCGATTATAGAGGGCAGTATGCCGATATACTACACGTATAACTAGGGGGGTGGGGTACCGCGCCATTTTGTCCCGAAGCAATGGTTATGACGTCATATTTTTGTCGATTTTCAGAACTCTTGTATTGGATTTACGTGCAAAAAATATGCCCTTGGCATCATACTTTCCCAGGTGTGCAGTTCATTTTAAATTTCAGATGTTCTAAAATGGATGGTTTTCTAAACAATTCGAGAAAGAAAATCGAACTGCACACCTCAGAATTTCCAAAAAAGCATAAAACAAGTCAACTTTTTGTGCCTTTGAACAGAGTGGCGGCCGGAAGCGTGGGAATGAGAATTTAACACAGCAGTGCATTAACCCATTACCCATGATATAAATAAATTATTTGCAAACATACTTTTACTATTGGCGCGGTTAGTGTAGTGGATAGATCGTCGTCTTGAGAGCGAAAGGTTGTGGGGTCGAGTCCCAGTGCACTTTTGTTTTATATGCTGGATTTACTTAGCCTGCCGGCATCATCTGTATGCTTTGACCACCTGCTGGCGTGGCGTTCACCGTATATATCACGCCATTTTTTTCTCGAAAATGTCCAAAAAAAATACCGTTCTCTTAAAAATAAGGAGTATAATCACATTACAAACACATTTTCGGCGAGAGAAACACACACATTTGGCAAAAATGGCACAATAAAAATCCGTTCGTCATAAATAAATCGATATGGTTAAATAATAAAACTATCACAATTATAGTCGTGAATCTCTGTGGCGTGCATAGGTTGGCCATGTCGTTGGCAATCGGAAATCACGGGTTCGATTTCCGAATATTCCTTGTTATCCTTTTTTTTCCTTCTATTTTTTAAAGTTGATGGTGGATTAATGTAACATCATTGTTATGTCAATTTTTATCAATTATAAAGGCCGCCCATGCGTTTATAGTTTTCTTTTTATTTATTTATCTATCATAAATGTATCCTTGATTTATTTAACTTTGTATCTAAACAATTAAAATGCGTATTTCGTTAAAACAGTGTAAATTATCTTTCAACGATACGTATCACGTGATAACCACGATCGTTTTCGCAAAGTATCGCAAAATGGCGTGGTACCCCCCCCCCCCCCCCCCCCCCCCCTAACGTATAACGTAACATAGTTATAACGGTGAACATCATATGACTTTCAAGTAACATGACATGACTACTCAAAGTCATATGATCAATGTGTCACCTGTTCGCTCAGGTCGATTTTTCGACCTATCGGGTTATACGACGTTCTCCGATAGGTCGATATCGGGTTCAAAGGGTTTTAAACTGCCTTATGCAACATACATAACACTGTTTCGACTGTATAATTATTCTCATCACACACATGCACATAGCAGCTATGTTTAGTGTACCACTCAAAGAGAGACAAATATCGAACCATTTTCGCATTATTAGAAATCAAAAGGCTTTGAAATCGTCACCTGTGATTTCAACATATGAATAGAATCATGAAGCTGAAAACGATCGAAAGTGATGGACTTTGAACATTTATCGTAACGCAGGAGGCCACATATATTCTTTACTAGAATTCGCGGTTCTCGTGTTGGGCAATTATCGTGTAGGCAGTTCTTGGGTTGGGGTTCATGGGATGTGTACCCTAAGTTCCAGTTATCACAGGTGCCCTTGATATTGCAGATACCCCATAATCCAAATACTTAATGTGCACATACTATATCCGGGTAATTCAGTAGGTCTAGGGTCTTTGTTTTATAGTGGGTCCTAGTTTTATAGTGGTTCTTTAAAGGCATATTATGTGATCTTTTCCAGATAGCGCCCTCTATTCATTATTTTTTTTAGAAAGTAGATTTTCTTGCAGATTTACATTTCTGATCATAAATCATACATACATTCCAAGTTACAGAGCGATACGATTCCTAATTACCTCAAAATCATGGTTTTAGAGTGAATTTAGAGTAAAAATATAAACTGTCGGAGTTATACGACAGTTTATTTTTACTCTAAAATCATGATTTTGAAGTAATTAAGAATCGTATCGCCCTGTAACTTGGAATGTATGTACGATTTATGATCAGAAATGTAAATCTGCAAGAAAATCTTCTTTCAATTTTTTTTTCGATGTTGAGGGCGTTCCCTGGAAAGATCACATAATATACCTTTAAGTTTTCAAGGCGGCAGGAGGAGGGGGCCCGGTCTATCATCATGAGCACGTTCACCCAGAGAAATATGTTTCCCGGCCCGGCCATATCCGTGTATTTTTCGGCCTATTGACATTACATTATTCCTCCAGTAGGCATGTAGGCCAAACGTTGCATGTCCATCACGCATGTTTGCTCACACCATCCCCTTATTTAACAGGTCATTGTTGCATTTCTATTTACATGAAAAACATCCCGTTTTTTCTGGCTTATTTGTTATACTTTAGTTGCTACAGTTGGAGTGCCAGGCAACACCTTGAATCTCTTAGTTTTCGGTAGTAAGAATCTGATGACTAGCCACTTTATTAGCACTGAGGTGTAATGATAGGCCTGTTTGCCGGCTATATCCGTGTATTTTTTCGGCCTATTGACATTACATTATTCCTCCAGTAGGCATATAGTCCAAACGTTGCATTTCTATCACGCATGTTTGCTCACACCGTCCCCTTCTTTAACAGGTCCTTGTCACTTTCCCATTTACACGAAAGACATCCCGGTTTCTGGTTTAGCCACTTTATTTAGCACTGAGGTGTAATGACAGGCCTGTTTGCCGGCCATATCCGTGTATTTTTCGGCCTATTGACATTACATTATTCCTCCAGTAGGCATGTAGGCCAAACGTTGCATGTCCATCACGCATGTTTGCTCACACCGTCCCCTTATTTAACAGGTCCTTGTTGCATTTCTATACATGAAAGACATCCCGGTTATTCTGGCTTAGCCACTTTATTTAGCACTGAGGTGTAATGATAGGCCTGTTTGCCGGTCATATCCGTGTATTTTTCGACCTATTGACATTACATTATTCCTCCAGTCGGCATAGGCCTAATCAAAGGAAACGTTGCACTTCTATCACGCATGTTTACTCACACCGTCCCCTTATTTAACAGTCCTTGTTGCAATCCCATTTACATGAAAGACAACCCGGTTTTCTGGCTTAACCACTTCATTTAGCACTGAGATGTAGTGATAGGCCTAGGGCCTATCCGTATTTCTAGTAACACGAACGGACCCGCTGTGTCCCGCGTTGCGTTGCCATGGTTGTGGATGGGCCCGCGAAGGGATTTGTGGCACTTACATCGTGCATTTTTCTCAGTTATATATATACTTAAATACATGTGCGGGACCTGGATGCTTGGGCGAAAGACAACCACCTCATGCTCATCCCGGGGAAGTGTAAGGTCATGCAGGTCTGCTTTAAGAGAGATCCCCCACTTCCCCCCAAACTCCAAATTGCCGGTAATGAGCTTGAGGTGGTGACTGAGACCAAGCTTCTAGGCCTTGCTGTCCAATCTGATCTTGGCTGGCAGTCCCAAGTTAATAATATGGTGTCTAAGTGCAGCAAGAGGTTGTACATGCTGAGTCGCCTAAAACGTTTCGGAGTGCCAACTGAAGACTTGGTATCTGTTGTTGGTTACGTTCGCCCAACATGTGAATATGGCGCCCCTGTCTGGCATTGTAGCATCGGTAAAAATCAGGCCCATCAACTTGAACGCCTGCAGAAACGGGCATGCCGTATCATTCTGGGCGCTCAATATCAATCCTACACAGATGCTTTGGACCAGTTGGCACTCTTAAACTTAGAAGACAGGAGATCACAATTATCGCTTCAGTTTGCCCAGAAATGTTGTGACTCTGAAAGGTATTCCGACTGGTCCCGTAGCAACAATAAGACCCATATGATGAATTTGAGACACACCAGCAAATATCAAGTTCCCAGATGCAATACCAAAAGATATCGGAATAGCCCCATCCCTTTCCTTACTAATCTCCTGAATCAGCAGCAGTAAATATGCTTGCAAAAGGGGGGGGGGGGGGGGTTAATCTGACTCTTGTGTAAGTTTGTGATTCATTCCCTGTGTCATTTATAATTGTCATTTATAATTGCTGTTTTTTTTATTTTTTATATGTTACCCACAGTGCAATATTAGCTATATTTAGGCGACTTAGCATTTTTTATAGGTTACCCACAGTGCAATATTAGCTATATTTAGGCGACTTATCATGTACAACCTTTAATTATCTATGTATTTTTGATACCTTTTCATCTCTTTTAGCATTTTTAATTTTGTTGTTATCTCTGTATATATACATTTCTATGTGCAATTTGATGTTTTTATACCAATGTAATAACCATGTAATTCAGCTTTTTAGCTGCGATTTGGTGTCAATAAACTATAAACTATAAACTACGAGGGTCATTCAATAAGTTCTACCTCCTCCCTCATAACATTGCTAATATGAATGTCAGCCTCATGACATTTGTCATAATTATAGCTCTGAATCGTAGCTACACATTTCTATTAAATGATAATCGATATCTGTTTTACTTTTCATATGATGCGGTCAAATCCGGAGAGAGATTTTGGACAACGGAATCGGAAAATTATCTTACAAATAAATGCATGTTTTTCGGGGGTTTTCCGTTTGATATAATAGCAAGATTTTAATACTGAAAATGGAAATCAATCAATGATATCTGATAAAAGTATATAGTATAATTATATATGAATGAGATTGTAAGCAATAGTTCTTATAGGCTCGCAAATAATATCAACTCAAATGTATTGCTACGCCTTTGGCATACTGGAATAGTGATAATCAGTATAATGTTCGTTGTTACAACTCAAGCCACAGTGATGCCTCGACATTATATCTTTAACATAATAATCACTTTATGAGTTTTTATTATGTGCCACCCTCAGAGTAGTCAATCAGGTAGTAAATGATAGAAAATTATCTCTTTGGGAGACTTGTAATTCCTCTATTTAGTCCGGTATATTGAAATTCACCGGGTTCTTATGAAAGTTAAATAGGCCTTTTGCAGGGTGCTCTAGGGAAGGGGTAAACTTATGGTTGTCCCGATCTGGTTCTGGTTATTCAGAGGGCATAATCTTTCCAACGAAATCAGTCACATTCAATGTTTATGGGCTGATAAAGAGATATGTGACATTTCGAACAGTTATAATTGACCGATAGGTATGTTTTGCCTCTTACAATAGGCCACATAAAACAAAATTAAAGAGTTCAGTCTTTAATTTAATTTGTGTGGGATAAAGATGCGAGACCGTGGAGTTTGCTGTAGCGCCACCTACGCTCGGTTAGCAGCGCTCGGTTAGCAGCGTCATCCTTTCTGATCGGATTCTCTAACTCTGTAATATCGGAACGACTACAATAGGCCACATAAATAGCACTTCGGCGATTTGTTGCTGTTTTTCATCCGTTTCCGTCAGACTAAATGTAAGGTTAGTTTTCACTACACTTCTAAAAAAGTACAAACAGTACTCAGATCAATTTACAATGAATTTGTAGCTGAGGTTCCAAGCTACAATTGTGTGATATTTCATAAGACTGGCTTATATAATTATAAAGTTATGAGGTAGGAGGTAGAACTTATTGAATGACCCTCGTATAAGAAACTATACCGAAATCACAAATATCCAGAAACCAGTCGATTCAACAGTTGACCTACGGTAATGTACTACGCTTTATTTAATCATGGCAGGTGATTACCTGCCATGATTTAATCAATGAATGTATAGTACAAACAAGGATAATATGATCAAGGAGTTATTTATTTTTATTTTTATTTATTTATTTGTACATCATTATTATAGTCACGTATAGCCTACAATAATACAATAGTCTCAATAAAAATACTCACTTTGAGTTCATGATATTAGTTTACATCTAACAGCCCACGCACGTTTAAGATATGATTTGCAGAATTGGTCAAGGATAACGATACCTGTCATGATTTAGGACAGGGAATTTTCCATAGCCGCGTGCGCAACAACCCACGCAATTAGGGCTTAAAGCCTATAAAAATTCTGATCCACAGTAATTGTATCCCAAATGAAGATATTTCCAAAGCAGTGACAAAAGTACGAGGATTATAAAATATTCAATGAAAATATAAGTAATGGTCATGTCCGGATTTAGCGACTCCGTACTTTTCGCTCTTATTTTATTTTAATTTCTTCAAAAACCAAAAACACATAAATATTTCTGTAAAATAATCCACATTTTTGATTATTTCCCGCATTTTTCATTGACCGAGAAGAAAAAACCCTTCCCTCTAACCACGCATTATTGACCATTTATCGCACTATTTATTTTCAACGCTTTTATTTTATTTTCATTTCTTCAAAACAAAAACAAAAACACAAATATTTCTGTAAAATAAACATAATTTTTGATTATTTCCCGCATTTTTCATTGACCAAGAAGAAAAAAACCTTCCCTCAAACCACGCATTATTGACCATTTATCGCACTGTTTATTTTCAACGCTTTTATTTTATTTTCATTTCTTCAAAACAAAAACAAAAAAACAAATATTTCTGCGGTAAAATAATCATCATATTTTATTATTTCCCGCATTTTTCATTGACCAAGAAGAAAAAAACCTTCCCTCAAACCACGCATTATTGACCATTTATCGCACTATTTATTTTGAACGCTTTTTAGTATTTTCAATGACATATATGAGGATAACATATGCATAACGGGCTTCTTTAGTGTGTATGTAAGGCGTGGTGGTATTAATTGGACGACCGAGCATTATATACAATTTTGAGTCCAGATTACTGATAACAATTTCCAGCCAAACATCACTAAAACCATTGTTGCATAGGTTATTTTCGAGTTTGAGATGTTCCTCGACCCTTATCTCATTCAGTGACCTACATGTAAATAAGAAGTGTCTTAAGTCTTCCACTGAATCATCATTACAAAGCATACATTTACCATCCTTATTATTTGAAGACCATTTGCGTGTGCTATGTTCCAATGGAAGCGTGTTTGATCGCGCTTTGAATTTTAGACTACAACCAAAGAAATCAGTTTTGTCTAAAATATAGTCTTCCAATTGAACGGGTTTTTTAATCTGCAAATAGTCTTTAAGAGAAGATTTTTCCCTAACGATACATTATGACAAACAATCTTATGAATGTGTTTAAATGTGTTAACCCAGCGTGAACTTGTAGGGGCGTCATTAATAATGTATTCCATGTCGCACCTTTTAAGCGTATCTCTAATCGACGACAACTACATTTGTACCTGATTTGGTCCATGTCGCAGTTTAAATTCATTAGAGCGTTTAACATAAGTTTTGGCCAACGGTGCATCTCTATTTATAGTCGTGCAAGATACTTTATTCTATGAACATCTTGAAGGGAGGCGATGGGGTTCCACCCAATTAAGTCGCCATAAAGGGCTACGCTACGCTATCATAGGTAATATAATAACTCCTTGATGTGATTATCCGCGCATCGCTGAATTCATATAATCTAACTAATATTCATATATCAAGTCAGGTCGTATAAGTAAAAATATCGATCTGCTCGAGGTTGTTATTATACGGGTCGGTTGGTTCTTGGAATTAGTCAAGTTCAGGCCACAGATAGTCTACTCTGCTTATACCATACTTCCATGCTTATGACCAAGTTGGTGCAGTCGATGCACAGACGTAAACGGATAGTACTTGAAATAATAGATAGGCATATGTAATCGAGGCACAGGGCAATTTGTAATTAACAGACATAACAACCAGGCAGGAGAACACCTCTCACACGTGCAGACAGAAATTAGCAATATCAATTCATTCGCGGCATTTCTCGGAACAATCACGAATGCCAGTCAAGTAAGTAAAGTTATTATAAGAAATTAATGTAACATCCTGAATATTATCGGCAGACGTTTTCAGGTATATTCGTCACATCACACTGCCGTGTTAACGATGTTAACAGGACTGGAACTTCAGATTCCTGCCCAACAGAAATTCCACCAGCCAGTGTAGCACAATCAAAGGGACATTAAGTGGTGTTGAACATTTTAAATGTTTAAAAATTTACTTCAGAATTCAAGATGAACATTAAAAATTGCCATTATTGTTGTTTCTACTAACAAAAACACAGCAAAACTTGATTAAAACAATATCATCGCTATTTATTGAAAAACGCCCTCTATGCAAATATGGTTCGCGTTATGTATCACGCGTACTGCAGGCAGGGGGATACTGCCGGACGTAAAACGCTCGTCGCGGCTGTACGAGCATTTTTGAATCGACGTTTTCTTTAGTTTAGTTTAGTTTAGTTAAGTTTTTATTTGGCATCACAACATATACAAATAACAAATCACACGAGTATAAAATTATAATAACATTCAATAAATAACGCATATCACAATGTCATCCCAAACCGGAACGGCAAACACACCACAACACCAAAAGTTGCAAGGCCAGGATAGCCCATAAAAGCCAGCTACATGTGCAGGCTTATTTCCAATGGGGTCCCAAAACAACACAACAAGAGGGCCATGGACGTGGAGTAACATTTAAACAAAATGACATTGGACACATTGGACAATTATAAGCCGCCTACACATGTATAAAATCTGCAGATTCCTGCTTCAGAGCGCAATCAGCCAGGTGTTTTTTCACAGCCTTTTTAAATTCCATCTTCCTGCGGTCTGAATAATTATGTGGTGGCAGGGCATTCCAGTCTAAGATGGCATTGTAGTAAAATGACTTGGAAGCAATTCCCTTCACTCTAGGGACAATAAAATTGAAATTGCTTGACCTAGTTCGGTGGGAATGAGCACTCGTGGTTCTTATGAAATTGTGAGCAAGGTAAGGAGCACCAATACCATTAAAGATATTAAAAACGTGGTTAACACTTTCCACGTGGCCATTACTTTACCATACACAAAACAGATTTTTCAGAAACCCTTGCCAAATTTCAAAGTCTATCTCAAGGGTTACTGACCCAATACTAGGAATATTTGTACTTATTTTAATGCATTTCTCAAGGTGATTCCAAATATGGTAATGAAATTAAATAATTTTGAGATTTTTGAAACAATTTGTTTTAATTTGTAATGTCGTCTGCAGCCGCCTGCCGCGTGGAAAGCGTTAAGTCTTAACTGTTTTGCACGGTCCTGTGTATAGGAGTCTAAGTAAATTACGGTTAAATTGATCAATGTGAGTCCTTGGAGACAATTTCAAAATAAAGCGAACTATTTTGTTTTGGGTGACTTGTAATTTGTGTCTGGCCCTGGTATTGATACCAGCAAACCATGCGGAACAGCAATACTAATAGTCAAGGTGACATTGGATCAGAGCAGTACTCAGATTTTTACGCAAGGTTTGGTATGTCTTAAAATTGTATACTTCATTTTACAGGTGTATGATCAATCCAACTGTAATTGAAGTATGGGCGATGACCCACCACCTCAATATTAAGTATACGAGACGCTACACAATCCAATCACAGAGACAAGCTATCAACACAGATGGACGGACAATCTACTGAAAAGGTTCCGTTACAGATTCGAGACAATGTCAATAACGGATCCAGTCAAAAGAAGATCGGCCCTCTTGGAAGGAAAAGGCTTCGTAACGCTATTCCAAGGTAAATACAAAATCTAAAAGTATTTAGTTTTCAAAATAAAAGCACAAGCGTTCGTTCGGCAATGTCATGTCATTTTCCTCGATAAACAGGCTACCTCGACGACATATTGGTTATAACATCTAGGGGAATCCTAGGCTTATGAGCTAGGAATAGGCCTATTCTAACCTAAAAAGGATTTACAGTCCTCAAAATAAGTAGGGGAATATGGGGCAACTGGACCGTGGGGCAAGTGGTCCGAAATGAAGGATTTTGTAATTGTATGGGCATACTGCTTTCTTTTGAACAATACGACTTTTGTTGATACTTGACATATATCTTTACCTTCTACAATCCATAACATTTGGAACTTTAGGGTATTTACACATGTGATTTTTCTCCATAGTATCTTTGAAGCTAACTCCTTGAGTGACTGATTGAAAATTCACAGATAGTATGGACGATATATGAAGATGGGTTTAGATCATGTTTAATGTGCTTTATATGATTGACAGATATGCAACAGTAAATATACATGCAGTACAGTCGTCTTAAGATACTAGGTGCATATTGCATTTGATGGGTGCTATATTGTAGTGTGCTTAGGGACTTTCCGAAATATGATTAAAACCATAGGTTGTGGTTGAAATGACCGTAAAATGGCGCATATTGCTAATTTGGGACATTGGTGGTTTGATTTCCGATCAATATTAACATTTAAAGAATGCTTCAACTTAAATCATTATCACGGGTATTCATTTGGTAGAGTTATTAGTTCATGAATTTGCAAATAACAAAGTACACCATTTCTTACTTATCTAAAGACACTCGTCTACTTGTCATGCTTGTAGGACCCGAACGCCGTAATGTTTGCGAATTCAAAGATACTCACTGGCTACAGAAATCTGTGTAATGGCTTAAAACAAAAATGCAGTGTTGCCTTTTTTCCCTGAAATGTATTTGAGTTATTGATTATTATGACAAATGGTGGTATGTTTTAAAACATTTTGGCGTAAAATGTATTACGTCACAGGCGTATTTTAATAACGTTTCATCTCGACAAAGTGCTACGTCATTTGTTGGGGTAAGTGGTCCGAAGGGGTGTGGGGCAACTGGACCGCCTTCAAAAACTCAATCAAAATTGTAAAATTCATTTTGAAAATGAGTTGATAGTGTCAATAAAACATGACTCGGTATTGAAATGTGAATAGAATATGAAATAATTCACATTCTTTCAAGTTCTTAGACATTTTGGGGCATTTCGGGTCTAATACCACTATTTCTGATATTGAAGGATTACAATATGACATGAAATTGCTTTAGAATGGTTTAAAACCTCGGTATTATGAATTACATCTTTATTATATTTTGAATGGTGTCTGTAAAGGTATTTGCTATGGTGAAAAATCATGATTTATGTATTTTATCCACTGCTTTTTGTGTATATCAACCGTTGGGTCATCAGTGCCATATTGACTAACTTCCCCTGTAACATGAAGCTGGCTAAATATCAAGATGGTTTATTATAAGCACTAAATGATGATTATATGAAGTAAATAAAATCATTAAAGAAAGGGGTATATATAGACAAATGTATGGGGCGTCTGAATATCACAACCATGTAACCATTTAACTAGGTTCATACCGTTTTATCTATAATAAACGTGCAGTCGAAAATTGCGCTTGCTTTGTACACCATTAGTATTACTGCTTTTTACACGTTAACCACGAAAACTGTATAAAACATGGGTTTCATGAGACCTATATCATTTTTACACGTTAAATAATATGGAAATGAGTTTGTAAAGAAAATACTGCTTAGTTACCGTGTTGTCAATCAATGATTTCTGTGTATTCTAACCGTTGGAACATATAGGACCAGTTGCCCCAACGATGGGGTAACTGGACCGTGCCAAGTAAAGTTTTTAGTTAGTGGTAATTGGTCTTTTGTTTGGATATTTTTAAACATTGATTATATGTTATATGTAAACAGTTACATGGGTGATATTTTCATAGCAATTCCATAAATATTAACACGAGCTTTAAGCTTTTATAT